>APFE030829766.1:0-28725 GCA_000404065.3 Pinus taeda | reverse complement strand
TAATCTTTCTTTAAATAAAAATAAAGATCCTTATATATGCTGATAATAATAACCTACAAATTTAATTCCATGGGTTGTTCAAATATAACAAATCATACCGCTAATATTGGATGTGAAGAATTTCGAATTAACTTGTCGCGTGAATCCATTTGAATTTGGCAGGAGGTTCGGAATTGCGCGGAGATTTTAGTAAAAGCAGTGTCAAAATTTAGTTCGATATCTTCGGGTAAGCTTGAAATCTATGCCAACTAACTCGCTATAGCTTATAGCTAGTTTAGAACCAATTCAAAAAATTATTAGATAGTATTTGAGTTAAAAATAAATTTAATTCTAGATCTTTGGAAAATATTTAACCTCTCTCCTCTTCGTCGGATTTCAAAATCTAAATAAAAATGAGTATCCTTTGAGATTCATCTGTCTCTTTTGACGTTACTTTCATGGACTCGGGAAGGATGTCGGGTGTCGATGTTAATGTCGATGTCGATGAAAGCGACGGTGTGTCGGGTGCGATGGAGACCGAACCATTGGTTATCGCGGTCATGGGAGGACTCGACCACATGGTAGGGAAGCCCCAATTTTTGTAGCTTCAGTCAACACGGTATGAAAGCCGGAATTTTTGTAGCCGCCAAACCAAACACGGTCTGGTCCTGAACCACCGAAATGCCTTGCTCTAAAATATATGGGGAATCTGTATTGTAAGTTGTTTTCTTAAGCTACCCATTGTAAGTTGTTTTCTTAAGTAAATTGATTGTTTTTAGCTCCCAATTTTATAAAAATCCGAAAGAAATTTCAAGGGCTTCAAACAAAAGAAACATCATCTTGTAAATATGGAACATTAAGCTCAAACACAATACAACAACAATCATGAAGATGTTTGAGCATTTTCATCATCAACACTGATCAAAGACAGTCAATAAGAACAAAGCAGTGACAACAATATTTGTCATCCTCTAACTTCTTCCCTTGAAAATCAACTAAGGAACTAACATCAATCAATAACATATGTCATCATCAACCTCCCCCTTGAAATACAACTAAGGGAGAAATCAACAACAAACAATAGGGAAGTTGTATCACCGCACAACCAATGAGACAGAATAGTATGAAGTCTGCAAACGTCTATTCAAATGATGCCATGAGCATCCATAAATCCAACCACAATCAATCCTTACGGTTATAACTACTCCACGGCTCAACCTTTCTTTTCGCAATGACCTCACTACATAATCAACAATTTTTTGATTCGGATAAATTCATATTTTTCATGAGGATGTTGATGTGGCTCAGATGTCTATTCCATCGACTCAAATGTTGGTGCACAAAAAGGAGGACAAGCATTTACAATAGCAACATTTTCATTTACAATGAAAGTATCAACCAATTTATCAATCCATGCAACACAATTAGCAATGAGCTACTCTTCCAACAATGCAGTCTGAACTCCACTTGCAACTAAAGACACATTCTCAAATTTAATGGAATTGACTATATGTAGTTTTTTAGAAGCAGTAGCATAACCAAGACCTTCTTTAGATGTCTACATGTCACACACAATAGGAACATAAATACCTTGTCCATTTTTCCCAAGTACTCGTCTAGTATATCCCATTTTACTTAGTAGTTGAGAGTCAGTACCATTAGTATGTTTTTCAAAACTAAGTGACAAAAAATCATGTGATGATTCATGATCATCAGCATCATGCTTCTCACAAATAACAAGTCTAAAATCAAGATCATGGAGGGTGGAAGAAGGCGAGCTTGGCATCTCAACAAAAACAATTTCATTCTCAACTTTGTGTACGTGACTAACTCCCTATTCAAGGTTCTGCTTACACTCCTACAAACCTTATATAATATTGTTCTTCATAGTTAATTGTAGTGGCAATGCATCATAATCCTCTTGATATTGATCAGAAAGTATATTTTTATCTTCTTGAAGAGGGCCACCTTCTTCATGAAGCATTTCCATGGAGACTTTTAAACAAGCAACCTCTCTTGTCTATTGGGCATTTTTCTCCTCTAACTTACAAATTTACTTTTGTTGGCATTATGACTAATGTGTTTTCCTTGATGAAAACCTACTTGATAGAGATGTCAACATAATGGTTATGCAAATGCTACAGATAATATGAACAAAGAAATATTAGTTCAGAGATAGAGGAATGGTAAAGATAAAAATGTGAGAAAGTATACGCGGGTCCTATTAATAAAGACAACGTACATACACAGGTATGGTGAAGCAAACTTGCATACATATTCTGCACCATGGTAATTAGAATACCAAGGGTCTTTACCATGGTATTGGCCCATAGTATTTGTGACGACAACAGCTATTTGATCCTGTCAAATAATATCATTGACATTACTAAAATATTGGCCTAATGTATTGGCTAAGGAAATAGCTATATAAGGGGGTGGAGATCAAAGTGTTAAGTGTGCAAGTGATGGGTTATTGATGAATGATTTGATCTGAAATAGGTGTGCACCAAGGAGCATGGAGAAGTCTCAAATCTGATAGATCTAAAAGTAGAGTAGAGACTAATGAATATGCTTGCTTAATCTTTTATGATTATGACTAACAATGATAGATCTGTGTTGGTAATGATACTCTGACATGAATGTGTGACAGTAAGGTTTGTGGAGCGTGTGTTGTGGTAGTAGCAAAGGAATGATTCATTAATTGCATATCTATACACTAGTTTGTCACTAAGAAGTCACGTACATACATGGATCTACTTCTGGGTAGTTGCGTATGCATTCTGTGAAATTTCAGAATCTATACGCAGGTGTCAAGCATGAGAAGAGCGTACATACGCAGATATGATTTGTAAGAGTCACATATACATGTTATGGTTTTGTAGTATGAATTCTTGATAATGTTCAATTAGTTCTGTTATGTTTGTTGTTGTTTGTCAATGAAGTCTTTCTCATGGTAATTTGTGTTTAACAGTGCTGATTGAGCTGAATTGATTATGAAATTGAATGTTGACTAGTAATGATGCTACTATGTGGTGATATGCATTTAGTTCAGTGATTTTTGATGGTTTCAGTATGCAATTCAATGATTTATTTAATGGTACAATGATTCAAATTCAGTTATAAGTGTTTTGAGATCTATACGTAGGTATTCTTCAAGGGAAGTGCGTACATACACTTGTATGATTCAGAACAACAACGTATAACTTCTGAGATATGATTGATCAGGGTTTGTAGTGAAAAGATCTAATTTATGTGATGAACAATATATGGTCTAGTATACCTGTGAGTGGTAGTGCAATAATATGGTCTTGTATGAATTAATTTTATCTAGTTGCATTGGTTGATTGTTATCTAGTGATTGATTTAATAATTCAATTGGTTTGACAGTAAGTGAGTAATTTGATATAGTGACTGGTTTCAAAATTTTTATTTGATATTGAGATTAAATGAAGGAAGTGGGTCCAGTCTGAAAATATGATGAAAAGTGCCCTACAGGTTCGATTTTTTGAGTCAAGTGGATCTAGTATGAAATATTATGAAACATGGTCCACAAAGATGCTGAGGGTTGGAACCTTCAATGAGGGAGTCAAAGCTTCCTTCTAGTGCTAGCTGGTAAATATGTTCAGGGGGTTGGAGCTTCCTTCTAATGGTAGATGGTAAATATGTTCGGGGGGTTGGAGTTTCCTTCTAGTAGGAGCCAGTAAATGAGATAAAGGGTTTAGAGCTCCCTTTTAGTGGGTGTTGGAGAACTAAATAAAGTTGTAGCCTTTTGTAGGTGGGTGCCTGCGTACTAGTATGAGTCCATGTCAATACAAGATTGCAAGATGTTTTCCTTTATAATAAAAAATGAAGAAAAAGATGACGACATTGGTGGTTTTCTCCCACATTGGGTCTCCACCTAAAATCCTTGGTGTCCTCATGTGTTGTTGTGTTGCAAATGTGTGATGTTTTATTCTGTTCTTATTGCTCATGGTTGTTGTTTAATTAAAGGGTAATGAAGTAATGATACGTTGATTAAAGTTCAACAAATGATGAAATGAATGAAAAATTAGTTAAATAGATATATGTTATTTGCATTTATCACAATCGCATACATATGTTGGTTTAGTGAATGACAGTAATATACAAAAATCTAAAAAAGAAATGAAAATTGAACTTTGTTAAAAATATTGATTCATCCCCCCCTGAGTATTTTTCCCAACAATTGGTATCAGAACAGGTCACTTCAGCTGAAGCTTAACCACTTTGAGTGGATCAAGGATGATTGTTACATGTTAATTTATCACCATGGCACTTGATCAGTTTATGGGTCTTTTTACCACCCGTGAACATGTTTGAACCAGCTCCCTCAGAAGTCAAACAAGCCAAAATATTTTGAAGTAGATGAGAAATTTGGGGAAATTAGTTGTCATGCCTTGTTAAGTTCCACCTACGCTGATTTTTCAAGAGTTTCCCATGCATTTGCTGGAATTGACTCTGAGCACAGTGTAGAGTTAGTTGCATTTTATCTGCCACTATAAACCCACGTAGGTGAATTCAAGAAAGCAAAAATAAAAAGTACATTATAGAAACATAGTTGGTCGAATATTTCCCAACTGAAAGCTTCCAAGTGATGACTATTCAAACTATAACCCTTAGATGATGCATGTTCATCCCTTTTCTCATGGTAACCTAATCCCTCAATAAAGGAGTCTCATCTTCCTCTTTTGGATCTGAAACTTCCTCCTCTTGGCCTATAAAATGACTAGAGGGTAGAGAGATTGAGGAGGTCAGAACTCAAAGAAGACAAAATTATGTTGTTGGTTTGAGATTGTAAATCTTGGCATCTAAGGAGGAGATTGAAGGCATTGGGAAGCGACCTCACGAAATCAAGGAAAAGGTTGTAAGGCTCCTCTTAATCTTTGATTAACACAAATGAACACTTTCTCCCATTGATTTTTCTTATTGGAATAATAAATGGTTTACAATTGTTTATAATGTTTATTAAGGAAAATTCAATTCCTAATTTCTTTGATCATTAGGTTAAGTTGCTTAGATTATTATATCACATGTGATTTTGATCATTTTATGGTCGATGTTTGTAGGTCTTATCAAGTATTGAAGAGTTAAATCGAATCACAAGAAGGGATCTTCATCGAACATTTCGTGAAATAGGTAAGAGGCTCATCCATTAGCTTTAATTCTTATAATTCAAACAAGTTTAACTTAGGGAAAGAGTCAGTTCAATTGTCTTGCTTATTTCTAGTTTCCGTCAAGGATCTAGGGAGATCACTCTGGTCCGCAAAAGGGATTTGTCTAGTGTAACAATGATGGGAATGATGAAGATAGCTCAAAGGAAGGAGTCAAAAAATTGTGGTAGTGATAGAGATATATCATATTCATAATTGATTGTTGTTGTTGCGGAAGACACATATGTTGTTTTCATTAGTAATGATGAAGTCTTGGATGATGACTATATATTGCTTAAGTTTCATACTATGTTGTTGTCATAATGTACAAGTTACATATGGTAAAGTTATGGATGATTCTTATGTATGCACATGACATTGGTCAATGATGTTACTGATCAGATTTAGAAGATTCTCTTTATTTACACACCTGGTGATGATGCATGTATATGTTATGCTACATATGATAAGTTGATTGAGGATTGTGTCTCTTCATATGGAAAGAGCATGTTGATCTTCATAAGTTCAAGGGGATGAGTTACTGATATGGATCTAATACATTATTTGATGCTTCTATTACAGTTTCTTGGTGATGCCTGAAAGCATTGTTCATATGATGAAGATGTTGAAGATTAATGCTACATATTGCTTCATGATGATAATAAAGATGTTCACATTACAGGTTCATATATGGTGCCAGGGATCATGGTCAGTATACAGTCCTCATCTTCAGCAGATCAACCCTAAAATGATCCTCTTTACTGATCTGAATGTTGGGAAATTTTGTTAATGCTATGCAAGCTCCCTTATTAGTATTAAAAAAAGTGTGTTTAGGATTGTCTCAAATTAACCAAAATGTGAGGAATTATGTGTTCAAGTGTTGAGTGTCTTTTATGAGAAATTTATGAGGTTAATTAGTTGTTTAAAACACACACACAACAAGTAAAATATAGAGAAATAAAACACAACAAACTGATAAACACAAAGTTGATAAAGGAGTTCACCCCTCCTGGGCTACATCGCCTTGGACTTGCTTCAATGGCTAGGCCCTCTTTGGATTAATGGTCAATTATTTGATTACATGCACTTGAAGTGATGCAATGGCTTTGAAACCTGCTCCATTGGATTCAAAAGACCTAAAAAACCCAAAAATGACTAGCCAAGCTCTGCAATTGGACTTCAGCTGATCTACGCTTGACCTCCTCTCCTAGTGGCCCTAGGCTTCCTTAAACTTCAACGTAGAAAAATCACGTACAAAAGTGTCTTTATTCCTCTGCAACCTATTCCTTTGTGTTAATAGCATCCAAATCATATATGGATGACTCTTTCTAAGCCAAAATTGGTCGAATAATGAAGAAGTTATGGTCTCTTCAGTTTTCCCTAGGAAAACTCCACCAAATCTGGAGAAACTCTAGTTAACCCCGCCAAATTTCGAGCAGTGCTAGATTTTTCTGACCTACCAAAACCTCCGCCAACTACCACTAGCATCCTCCATGTTTAGTGTTGGTCGTATGGTGCCCATGGAACCGGGGATGGTCCTCTTGCGATGGCCCCTTACCTCCAAATTTTCGACGGTTAACATCTAGATAGAAATGAAAATGTTTATAGTTAAGTCTTGTGGTTGCAGCCTAGCAGTAAGGTGTGGGGCTTGTGTGGGCGGTGTCATGAGTTCGATTCCATAGCCTGCCAAAACATTTTACCCAACCTTTGAGAGGGAACGTGGCGGCCTTTAGGATTGCCACGTGTTAGCCACTTATTGATCCACCTAAGATTCCCTTGACCAATATCATTCCAACACTTGTCACAATCCAATTGAGCCACCTATGGGAATATTCCTTGGAATATTATTTTTGTTAACTGGGTTGTATGGATGCCTAATCAGCACCCAGACAACCTTGTTCCTAAAATTTTGCATGTTTGACAAAACGGACAAAAGGCTCTATCTTTCTCATATTAGGTTTGTTTTGAGTGAAACGAGTTGCATTGGGATCATATCCCTGAGATGGACACGGTCATTCAGGTTTTGAGTGACTCCAAGCACTTTTATTATTAAGAAATTTTTTGCCCCTAATCCAGATTTTGATCACTCCTTCCCACTGACAAGCTATTGGACCCACAAAAGTTGGTTATTTGATGAGAGTTGAATACTCTTCTCCTTCCCATGCTCTATCAATTGATTCTACTTGGAAAATTTTCCATGACAACCACTTGGGTTCAACGACATGCCTTGCCTTGCAGATGGCTTAGCACTTCAACCAATTCTCCCCTTTTGTTGCTAGCCCAATCCAACACTTATTGTCTGCTTGTTGATTAAACACCCTGTTGTACCAAAGTGATCCGCCGGTGCTTGGAAAGATGACTAATGGCCTTCCCACTGAGAATCATGTTCCTCCTTTACAACACATGTATTCGATGCAAGCTTCTCCTTGGAAACCACTTTTCCAAATTAAGCCCATCTAAGTGAACTACAGAAATGAATTCCAATATCAGTAATAAAAAGAAAATAAATGACCATTCTTTTACTTCCATGGTTCCAAATTCCACATCTGGAAGAATTCATTCGCCATCTCTTTCGCTTCTTGTTGTCAACACATCAAATGGTCTACAATGGCTGCAAATGTTTTTCAAATATAACAAATCATACCGCTAATATTGGATGTGAGTAATTTTGAATTAACTTGTCGTGTGAATCCATTTGAATTTGGCAGGAGGTTTGGAATTGCGCGGAGATTTTAGTAAAAGCAGTGTAAAAATTTAGTTCGATATCTGCGAGTAAGCTTGAAATCTATGCCAACTAACTCACTATAGCTTATAGCTAGTTTAGAACCTATTCAAAAAAATTATTAGATAGTATTTGAGTTAAAAATAAATTTAATTTGGAAAATATTTAACCTCTCTCCTCTTCGTCGGATTTCAAAATCTAAATAAAAATGAGTATCCGTTGAGATTCATCTGTATCTTTTGACATTGAATGAATGGTTCGACATTACTTTCATGGACTCGGGAAGGATGTCGGGTGTCGATGTTAATGTCGATGTCGATGAAAGCGACGGTGTGTCGGGTGCGACGGAGACCGAACCATTGGTTATCGCGGTCATGGGAGGACTCGACGACATGGAAGGGAAGCCCGAATTTTTGTAGCTTCAGTCAACACGGTATGAAAGCAGGAATTTTTGTAGCTACCAAACCAAACACGGTCTGGTCCTGAACCACCGAAATGCCTTGCTTTAAAATATATGGGAATATGTATTGTAAGTTGTTTTCTTAAGCTACCCATTGTTAAAAATCTACCAATCGTAATTTGTTTTCTTAATTAATTGTTTTTAGTTCCCAATTTTATAAAAATCTGAAAGAAATTTCAAGGGCTTCAAACAAAAGAAACAATATAATCTAAAAACGAAATAACAAATCTTGCAAATATGGAAAATTCAGCTCAAACACAATACAACAACAATCATGAAGATGCTTGAACACCTTCACCATCAACATTGATTAAAGAATGTCAATAACAACAAAGCAATGACAACAATATTTGTCATCGTTTAACTTCTTCCCTTGAAACTCAACTAAGGAACTAACATCAATCAATAACATATGTCATCATCAACTTCCCCCTTGAAATACAACTAAGGGAGAAACAAACAATAGGGAAATTGTATCACCACACAACCAATGAGACACAATAGTATGAAGTCTGCAAACGTCTATTCAAATGATGCCATGAGCATCCATCAATCCAACCACAATCAATCCTTATGGTTATAACTAGTCCACGGCTCAACCTTTCTTTTCGCAATGACCTCACTACCAAGACCACCTTTAGATGTCTACATGTCAGACACAACAGGAACATAAATCCCTTGTCCATTTTTCCCAAGTACTCATCTAGTATATCCCAGTTTACTTAGTAGTTGAGAGTCAATACCATTAGTATGTTTTTTGAAACTAGGTGACAAAAAATCATGTGATGATTCATGATCATCAGCATCATACTTCTCACAAATAACAATTCTAAAATCAAGACCATGGAGGGTGGAAGAAGGCAAGCTTGGCATCTCAACAAAAACAATTTCATTCTCAACTTTGTGTACGTGACTAACTCCCTATTCAAGGTTCCACTTACACTCCTACAAACCTTATATAATATTGTTCTTCATAGTTAATTGTAGTGGCAATGCATCATAATCCTCTTGATATTGATCAGAAAGTATATTTTTATCTTCTTGAAGAGGGCCACCTTCTTCATGAAGAATTTCCATGGAGACTTTTAAACAAGCAACCTCTCCTGTCTATTGGGCATTTTTCTCCTCTAACTTACAAATTTACTTTTGTTGGCATTATGACTAATGTGTTTTCCTTGATGAAAACCTACTTGATAGAGATGTCAACATAATGGTTATGCAAATGCTATAGATAATATGAACAAATAAATATTAGTTCAGAGATAGAGGAATGGTAAAGATAAAAATGTGAGAAAGTATACGCGGGTCCTATGAATAAAGACAACGTACATACACAGGTATGGTGAAGCAAAGTTGCATACATATTCTGCACCATGGTAATTAGATTACCAAGGGTCTTTACCATGGTATTGGCCCATAGTATTTGTGACGACAACAACTATTTGATCCTGTCAAATAATATCATTGACATTACTAAAATATTGGCCTAATGTATTGGCTAAGGAAATAGCTATATAAGGGGGTGGAGATCAAAGTGTTAAGTGTGCAAGTGATGGGTTATTGATGAATGATTTGATCTGAAATAGGTGTGCACCAAGGAGCATGGAGAAGTCTCAAATCTGATAGATCTGAAAGTATGGTAGAGACTAATGAATATGCTTGCTTAATCTTTTATGATTATGACTAACAATGATAGATCTGTGTTGGTAATGATACTCTGACATGAATGTGTGACAGTAAGGTTTGCGGAGTGTGTGTTGTGGTAGCAGCAAAGGAATGATTCATTAATTGCAGATCTATACACTAGTTTGTCACTGAGAAGTCACGTACATACATGGATCTGCTTCTAGGTAGTTGCATATACATTCTGTGAAATATCAGAATCTATACGTAGGTGTCAAGCATGAGAAGAGCATACATACGCAGATATGAATTGTAAGAGTCGCATATACATGTTATGATTTTGCAATATGAATTCTTGATAATGTTTGATTAGTTCTGTTATGTTTGTTATTGTTTGTCAATGAAGTCTTTCTCATGGTAATTTGTGTTTAACAGTACTAATTGAGTTGAATTGATTATGAAATTGAATGTTGACTAGTAACGATGCTACTATGTAGTGATATGTATTTAGTTCAGTGATTTGTGATGGTTTTAGTATGCAATTCAATGATTGATTTAGTGGTACAATAATTCAGATTCAATTATAAGTGTTTTGAGATCTATACGTAGGTATTCTTCAAGGGAAGTGCATACATACGCTTGTATGATTTAGAACAACAACATATAACTTCTAAGATATGATTGATTAGGGTTTGTAGTGAAAATATCTGATTTATGTGATGAACAATATATGGTCTGGTATACCTGTGAGTGATAGTGCAATAATATGGTCTTGCATGAATTAATTTTATCTAGTTGCATTGGTTGATTGTTATCTAGTGATTGATTTAATAATTCAATTGGTTTGACAGTAAGTGAGTAATTTGATATAGTGACTGGTTTCAAAAATTTTATTTGATATTGAGCTTAAATGATGGAAGTGGGTCCAGTCTGAAAATATGATGAAAAGTGCCCTACAGGTTCGATGTTTTGAGTCAAGTGGATCTAGTATGAAATATTATGAAACATGGTCCACAAAGATGTTGAGGGTTGGAACCTTCAATGAGGGAGTCAAATCATCCTTCTAGTGGTAGCTAGTAAATATGTTTAGGGGGTTGGAGCTTCCTTCTAGTGATAGATGGTAAATATGTTCAGGGGGTTGGAGCTTCCTTCTAGTAGGAGCCAGTAAATGAGATAAAGGGTTTAGAGCTCCCTTTTAGTGGGTGTTGGAGAACTCAAGAAATATGTAGCCTTTTGTAGGTGGGTGTCTGCATACTGGTATGAGTCCACGTCATTACAAGATTGCAAAATGTTTTCCTTTATAATAAAAGATGAAGAAAAAGATGACGACATTGGTGGTTTTCTCCCACATTTGGTTTCCACCTAGAATCTTCGGTGTCCTCATGTGTTGTTGTGTTGCTTATGTGTGTTGTTTTATTATGTTCTTATTGATCATGGTTATTGTTTAATTAAAGGGTAATGAAGTAATGATATGTTGATTAAAGTTCAACAAATGATGAAATGAATGAAAAATTAGTTAAATAGCTAGATGTTATTTGTATTTATCACAGTCGCATACATATGTTGGTTTATTGAATGACAGTAGTATACAAAAATCTAAAAAAGAAATGAAAATTGAGCTTTGTTAAAAATATTGATTCATCCCCCCTCTGAGTATTTTTCCCGACAATTGGTATCAGAACAGGTCACTCCAGTTGAAGCTTAACCACTTTGAGTGGATCAAGGATTATTGTTACATGTTAATTTATCACCATCACACTTAATCAGTCTATGGGTCTTTTTACCACCCATGAACATGTTTGAACCAACTCCCTCAGAAGTCCAACAACCCAAAATATTTTGAAGTAGATGAGAAATTTGGGGAAATTAGTTGTCATGCCTTGTTAAGTTCCACCTACGCTGATTTTCAGTTTCCCGTGCATTCCCTGGAATTGACTCTGAGCACAGCGCAGAGTTGTGTTCTATCTGCCACTATAAACCCACACAAGTGAATTCAAGAAAGAAAAAATAAAAAGTACATTCTAGAGACATAGTTGGTCGAATATTTCCCAATTAAAAGCTTCTAGGTGATGACTATTCAAACTATAACCCTTAGATGATGCATATTCATCCCTTTTCTCATGGTAACGTAATCCCTCAATAAAGGAGTCTCATCCTCCTCTTTTGGATATAAAACTTCCTCCTCTTGGCCTATAAAATGACTAGAGGGTAGAGGGATTGAGGATGTCAGAACTCAGAGAAGACAAAATTATGTTCTTGGTTGAGATTGGAAATCTTGTCATCTAAGGAGGAGATTGAAGGCATTGGGGAGTGACCTCACAGAATCAAGGCAAAGGTTGTAAGGCTCCTCTTAATCTCTGATTAATACAAATGAACAATTTCTCCCATTGATTTGTCTTATTGGAATAATGAATGGTTCACAATTGTTTATAATGTTTATTAAGGAAAATTCAATTCCTAATTTCCTTGGTCATTAGGTTAAGTTATTTATATTATTATATCACATGTGATTTTGTTCATTTTTATGGTCGATGTTTGTAGGTCTTATCAAGCATTGAAGAGTTGCACTGAATCCCAACAAGGGATCTTCATCGAACATTTTGTGAAATAGGTAAGAGGCTCATCCATTAGCTTTAATTCTTATAATTCAAACAAGTTTAATTTAGGGAAAGAGTCAATTCAATTGTCTTGCTTGTTTCTAGCTTTTGTCAAGGATCTAGGGAGATCACTCTTTTCTGCAAGAGGGATTTGTCTAGTGTAACAATGATGGGAATGAAGAAGATACCTCAAATGAAGGAGTCAAAAAACGGTAGTAGTGATAGAGATACATCATATTCATAATTGATTGTTGTTGTTGCTGAAAACACATATGTTGTTGTCATTAGTAATGATGAAGTCTTGGATGATGACTATATATTGCTTAAGTTTCATACTATGTTGTTTTCATAATGTACAAGTTACATATGGTAAAGTTATGGATGATTCTTATGTTTTCACATGACATTGATCAATGATGTTACTGATCAGATTTAGAAGATTCTCTTTATTTACACACCTGGTGAAGATGCATGTATATGTTATGCTACATATGATAAGTTGATTGAGGATTGTGTCTCTTCATATGGAAAGATCATGTTGATCTATATAAGTTCAAGGGGATGAGTTACTGATAGGGATCTAATACATTATTTGATGCTTCTATTACAATTTCTTGGTAATGCCTGAAAGCATTGTTCATATGATGAAGATGTTGAAGATTAATGCTACATCTTACTTCATGATTATGATAAATATGTTCACATTGCAGGTTCCTATATGGTGCCAGGGATCATGGTCAGTATATAGTCCTCATCTTCAGCAGATCAACCCTAAAATGATCCTCTTTACTGATATGAAAGATGGGAAATTTTGTTAATGCTATGCAAGCTCCCTCATTAGTATTAAAAAAAGTGTGTTTAGGATTGTCTCAAATTAACCAAAATGTGAGGAATTATGTGTTCAAGTGTTGAGTGTCTTTTATGAGAAATTTATGAGGTTAATTAGTTGTTTAAAACACACATACAAAAAGTAAAATATAGAGAAGTAAAACACAACAAACTCATAAACACAAAGTTGATAAAGGAGTTCACCCCTCTGTTGAAGCCCCAAAAATCGGGTCGACAACAAAGGGGGATCACTTCCTGGTCCGGACCTTGGTTGACAGCTCCTTATCCGTTTGGTATAGCGGGTCCAACTAGGGATAATGGGACCAGTTTCCCAATCTAAGGGTGTGTGTGTGTATATGCAGGATCAGATGTCGCAGATCTAAAAGTTCCTATCTAAACTACTTTACTCTAACTCTATGCTATTGTAATCTAATGAAAACGGCACATCTAATCTATGCTAACTCGGGATGTAATTCTTCTATTATGTGATCTAAAGAGATTTCATATAATAACTGGTAATAAAGATCATTCAGCGATTATAATAATGGAAATCAATTAAGATGAACCACTTTGCATAAAAAGTTAGGCAAAACAGTTGTGAACAACATATCGCATAATAAGTTATTCACACATTAAACATAAATAAATGGCTCCACCGTACAAAAGTGCCAAATGGTAACACAAACATTCATTTAATAACATATAAGCAACTAAAAACTGTATATTGCTTTAAGAATATAAGCAGAAATGGTCAAGAGATAAAAGTACCATTTATGACTGGTCCTACTCATAAGCTTCAAGCAACAATGATTTATCTTTCCTTGTTCCAATATCTACTAAGAGTACAGAAGTGCAACATCAGTAGCAGATATCAAATGCAAACATCAATAAATCTCGATCCTTCCATTCATCAAAACCTCCTCTGAGGGTGCAAAAGTGCATGTTCTGAGGATAAGTTTTTGACAAATTTCTAGACCCTTCTCTAAATACATGAGAAGGGTTTAAATACTGTTAACTAAATAACCTAATTACACAAATTTAGGATACGGTTTTTTAAATGACCGCCCTCTTTCTAAGCAAACGTATTTCTAAAAATCGAATCTAATTCCTAACTATCTCTGCATTTACTCCTTGATATTGTGAGCATTCAACATTTGCCTGAGAAAAGTCGGTTGGTTGCTTTCCGCTTTTGTTTGAGTCAAGCAAATAGGAATGGCAAGTGCTGGCACTATTTTTTAGTAAATTAGAAGATATTTTTGGGGATCATCCTCTTGCCAGGTGATTTCACTTCGTATATACTTGGTAACATCTCAAATTTCCCTCAAATTGCTTTTGCTTTTGCTATCTTGGCTTCCGGACTTGCGAATGACTTGCTTCTTTGATTTGGGCCTTTGTGGTGTGTTTTTTGTCTGTAGCGCCTTTTCCTTTTCTGGGCATAAGCTTTTTCAGAATTTTCTAAACATGCTATTCTTTGTGAGCTTTTTTACCCTGAGTGTTGGATCACCTATTGATATCAGCCTCTATTCAGTAATGCTCTGGAACCTATGGTTCCGCTGCATGCGTCATTCGTTTATGAGGGGATCTCTTCTCTGTCTCTGAGTATTGATGCTTTCCCTTTTTCCTTAGATGTTTCCTGTTTTTCATTCCTGCAGTTCACGCAAAGGAAAAAGAGTTACAACAATAAATATTGACGCGAAAGCTCTAAGCTCTACGAATGCATAAAATAATGTCACCCATTGTGAACTGACTCTTCAAAAAACATAAAACTGTCCTTCATTAACACTTTGGCGTACGTTCATTAATTTCGTTTAAGGCGCGCGCCCAATTTTTTGGTTTATGGACAGCTTTTCTTGAACGTTGGGACGAGGAAAATTTGCAATGGGTGGTTCCTAAAACTTGTATTTCATTATCGCGTTATCGCATTTTCGTCAAGATCGCGATCTCGCAGATCGCAGATCGCAGCTCGTATCATCGCAGCGTCGCAATTATCGCATTTATCGCAAGACTGCATTTCATGTTAAACTATTGTGTCCTGCTTATGGGATGTTGCGATATGCGATGTCGCATATCGGCCATCGGAGAATTATCAAGATCTTCATTTATGGGCGCTTCTTGATGTATGCGATGCGATGGATTTCGCGACGCTTTTTTCGCATTATTTATTGTGTTCATAAAGAAATGTTTTACTCTCTTCTCGCGATGCAATATATTTTTAAGGAGTACAATACAAAAAGAATTTTTTGAATTTTCTACTAAGGGTCCCCACTCGTTTAATTTTATTGCTAACACTAAATAAGGAGGGGGTTTGTTGGTGGCCACAACAATGGCGATTCACTTGGAAGAACTAGTTATCTCTGCTTCCCTATTGAAACTTACTTTCAAAACAGAAAAATTTTCATAAATCTAAACTTTGTTATGGACAGAGAGAGTACATTATGCTTTATTCTATCAATGATATTCTGTTTCAACCTCTTTTATTCTAATTGTTTACTCCCTCAGACTTGTACTTGTATTTACATTAGCCATTACTTGGTCTTGTAAGGATAAAATAAAGTCTTCTCTGTATGCCAGCCTTTAAAATATGCTCGTTTGTCGTAGGTAGAGCCTCTGCCGCCAACAGGCGTCCATAGCCTCGACAGGGTTACCTGTTACCCAGTAATGATCATTTATCCTACTCAAGGTGATCTACAACTTTCAAAGGAAAAACCCGCATTTGCAGTTTTTTTTTTTTTTTTTTTAAAGAACAATGTCTTGGTTTGGTAGCCAAATTATGACACAGTCATACACTTGATTTACACTCTTGCTGAACAAGTTGGCTCGTGATGGGACCCCTTGTCTTTTGATTTTTAACAATCTTGAGTCATTGCCCTGTTTTGATGCACAACATTGGCAAAGTCAGCAAGTTATAATATCTGTGATCATGATAAGCCGGCTCGTGATGAGACCTCTTATTCTTTAAGATATAGTGCTTCTTGGGTTGTTCCTCTGAATGTTGCGATTTTCTTTAAGAGGGAGGAAGTCATTTATTTCCTTAAAAAATCTCTGGATGACAATAATAGAGTTTGAAAATAGCTGCTTTACAGAGAATCCCTATTTTGTTATTGATACCTTTCATTGTGCTGATATAAAAAAATATCTTCGCCAAAGGTTGCTTTCGTCAAATTTTTTTGGAAGTTGAAACTAGCATCATATCTAGGCTAAAGTTTTTAACTGTATCTGTCAATAATAAAGATCAAGTTCTTTAAAAAAAAAATCGTTTATACAGGCGGAAAGCTCAAAATCTTAAAGAGAATTGGTGTCTTTTCCATGAATAACTATGGTAACCATTCACAACTGGTTTTATTATGAAAAGAAAAGAAAAATAAGACTTATTCTAAAAAATAGAAGAATAATCTTCTATGGAAAATATATTTTAAGGATTTGTCCATTAACAGGCAGAGAATCCCTTCTACCTGCTAAATCCTGTAAGAAAAACGTTGATGGACCTATGACTTCAACAATCTGGAAAGGACCAAGCCACATCTTTTGAAATTTTGTATGTTTGCCTTTTTCTTCATGTGCCTTATCCCATTTTAAAACTAAATCTCCCATTTGAAAATTCTTTCTGGTCATTATGTTTGAATCAAAAGAGGATTTTATTAGCGCTTGATGATGAGCATGGGTTTTCTTAGCTTGTTCTCGTTGTTCTTCTAATTTAATTATTTCCATCTGTCTTAGTTGTATGGAGGAAGTAGGTACTTCGTCAATGTATTGCATTAAAGACAAGGAGGGAATGACTAAGTGAGTTGGAAGAACGACTTCTTTCCCATAAACTAAATTAAAGGGAGAAGTGCCGATCGAAACTTTTTTTGTTATTCTATCTGCCCATAGAGCATTTATCAAAGCTTTATGCCAATTCTTTTGGTTTTGGTCAACTGTTCTTTTAATAATCCTGGTTAAGTTTTTGTTTGTTGACTCAGCTAACCCATTACCTTGCGGATAGTAATTGGCCGAATATTTTAGTTTGAACCCTCTTTTAAGTGCAAATTCCGTCATTGCATTTCCAGAAAAGTATGATGCATTATCAAACATTAAAGTTGATGGCAGTCCAAACCTAGTGATTATAAATTGATCTATGAATTCAATAATATTTTCAGAATTAGCTATCTTGAGAGGAACTACTTCTACCCACTTAGTAAAATAATCTGTTGCCGTGAGGATGTATCTATGCTGCTTAGAAGAGTGAGGAACGATCTCACCTATTATGTCCAAGCCCCACTGAGCAAACGGTTGCTGGATGTTTACCGGCTGTGGTGGCAGGGACGATTTCCTTTGTCTCCCAGCAGTAGTTTGGCAGACTTAGAATTTCCTCACGTAATTGTGTGAGTCTTTGAACAGCGTAGGCCAGTAATATCCTGTACGTAAGATTTTATGTGCAGTAGCATCTCCAGCGTAGTGTCCGCCTGCTGGTCCATCATGGAGTTCCTGCAAAACCTTTTCAGCTTCAGTTTTTTCCAGACATCTGAGAAGAACATAATCATAATTTTTTCTAAAAAGAATATCATTTATGAGCTGATATTGTTTAGCTTTTAATCTCAGTGCTCTTTTCTTAGTGTGATCAAGGTGTGTTGGAGCATACCCATTCTTAAGAAAATAAATGATGTCAGCGTACAATGATTCTGCATCGTTTAGGCTTACCTCACACACTTGTACCTCTTCAGATGAATTTTCAGAAATTTGCGATGCTCCAGCCAACATTTTGCAGAATCCTTGACCTCTTACAATGTTAGCTGGTTTGATTTCAAGGTCATACTCCTACAAAGCAGTGATCCAATTGGCTCTTTTCTCATCCACATCCTTCTGTACTAGAAGCTTTATTACCGCTGGAAATGGTACTATGACCTTAGTATGGGTTTTAAGTAAGAAAGGTCTGAAATATTTGACAACTTTGAAAATGGCATAAACCTGTTTCTCCACGTCATAATTGAGTTCAGCACCTTGTAAATTTGAGCTAAAAAACACGATTGGAGCTTCTGCTTTTTCTTGATTTGCTTGAGTTAGAATCACAACATATGATTTCTCTGAGGCAAATGTGTATGAAGTAAAAGATTCTGAAAAATTCAGGGTTTCTAAAGACAGAGCATTAATGATAGCTTGCTTAATCAGGTTGAATGCTTCATGATCATCTTGACCCCATTTAAAATTTGAATTCTTTTTAATCATGTTTTGCAAAGGAGATACAATTCGTGAAAAATCTGGAACGAATCTCTTTACAAAATTGATTTGACCAAGGAAAGATTGCATGGATTTTTTATTATGAGGTAGGGATATTTCAGAAATTCCTTTGATTCTGTCGGGATCAATGTGAATACCAGATTTTGACACTATGAATCCTAGAAGTTTTCCTTCACTTAATGCGAAAAAAGATTTCTTTGGGTTAAGTGAAATTCCATACCTTAAACATCGTTGAAAGATTTGTTTTAGATCTTTGAGATGATCGCTTTGCTTCTTGGAGTACACTGTTATATCATCCAAATAAATCACTACAGACTTATTGACTAAACCCTTGAATGCGATGTCCATAGCTCTTTGAAATGTAGTGCCAGCATTGATCAACCCAAATGGAATTTTACGATATGCGTATGTGCCCCATTTAGTTCTGAATGTGGTTTTCAACTGATCATCGAGACATACCAGCACTTGGTTATATCCTGAAAATCCATCTAAGAAAGACATCAGTTCTGAGCCTGCTACTGCCTGTAGTATTTGTTCCATAGGTGGAAGAGGAAAATTGTCTTTTGGCAGGCTTTGTTAAGATTCCGAAAATCGATGCAGATTCTAATATCTTCGTTTTTCTTTCTAACGGGTACCAAATTGGAGACCCATTTGGAATGTCTGACGGGGAAAATTATTTTGGCTTTCAATAACTTATTTAGCTCAGTTTTTATTTGATTTTCTAAATTGGGGTGGATTTTTCTCAGTTTCTGTTGGATAGGTTTTTCGTTATTGATCATAGGAATAGTATGCTGAATGATAAAAGTGTCGTATGTCTTTAGTTCATGATAATTCCAGGCAAAAACATTTTTATATTGTCTCAAAAGATGAATATACGCTAGCTTTTCTTCAGGGGCTAGGCCGAGGCCTAGATTAACGTTTTGTGGTTTATCATCAGTCCCTAGGTTTACTAATTCGTAGTTCAGAGTTGAACTGTAGAGCTTTGAATTGTTAGACCTTTTAAACCAAATTTTCAAATCGTATAAGTCTTCTAACTTAACCACCGATTTCGGTATAGCATTATCAGTGCTGTTTGGTTGTATTTGTTGATTGTGATGGTCTTCGTCAATTATTTGATTAGAGTAGGACCCTTCAAAAGTGAGGAAATTTACAATATAAGGATCGTCATTGAATACTCTCCAATTTGTAACGTTGTCAGGGATGGACGGTCTAAAGATTAATTATATTGAGAATCTATCTGGACTAAAATCTTCGGAGGGAATAAGCTTAGAGGCTACGTTAGCCAAAAGGTTTGCGCTTGCGTTTTGGAGTCTCGGGATTGAAGAAATATTAAATGCTATGAAATGCTCAGTCAGATCTTGTACTAAATATTGATAGTGCTTTAAATGACCAGATAAGCAATGTATAGTGTTACGTACCTGTTTGACGACAATTTCAGAGTCTCTGAAGACTTGAAGATACTTGGCATTCAACCCGATTGCTTTGTACAGGCCTTGCACCAAGGCCTCGTATTCTGTTGTATTGTTTGTGCAATCGAATTCGAGTCTGCATGTAAGCATGGTCTTATTTCCTTCTCGACTAATCAGAACGCATCCCGCTCCTACTTCTTTAGATTTAGAGCCATCAAAATATAATTTCCAAAACAAAGATGTATTTACAGATTTATCCAAAAAATTAACACACTTTGAACTATCAGTTTGGGAAAAAATTTCGATTTGGGACAAAATTGAATTTTCTAAGTAGGGTGATGAATGAGCATTGAAATTGCTGAGAAAAGAATCTACCGAGTAATTGCCTATGATACTACTATTATATGCTATTGCTTCATTTTCTCCCTCTAATTCCGTTACTATGTACTTTTGGTGTAACTCTCGTTCAACCTTTATTTGATTTGGTTTACCGTTGTAGGGTAACCACATATGCGACCAGTCGGTCGTGAAGTATCCATGGAGTTTCTCAGACCAATCTCTGCTAAGAATTAGGCCATAGAATTCTGGGATATCAGCCACTAGAATGTCAATAACCTGACATATCTTAGGATTGGATGACAATCTTATGGTTACTTGATTAAGTTCACCGATCACTTCGACTTGAGATCGATCAAGTTGAACTATGCGCACTGCGGATTTCCTTGGTTGAACGTTTAACTTGGCACATATTGATTTGGGTAAAATATTCGATGAAGCATCGGAATCTATCAAAAAATTGTGCACATTTTTGTTGAAAATTTCATAAGTGAGGAGAAACGGGGGAGTGTGAGATCTTGATCTTCCTCCAATTAAGGCAATGTCGCTTGCGTCAATCCTATTGATCGCGTTGGTTGGAGGTCTTCCCATGTTGTGGGAAGCTTGAGAGAGTACAACGGTAGGCAAAGATGCAATAGGCATGGCATGAAATTATTTCATCATTATCTTCTGTTGATGTTTCAACTTGCTCAATTCGTAAAGGGTAATATTAGCCCTAGTATTTCTCATGTCATCTATAATATTATACTCCATTTCATCCAACACTATCAATGTTTTTGATGGAGTTATTTGATCTTCTTGGACTGGGCTAGATTGAGTCGCTTTAGTGGTTGTTTTATTTGTTGCGACTTTATCTTTCGTTGCAAGGCTTGTGCTCTTTTGCTTAGGGGTAGTTTGGGGAGGATCAAGCTGGTTTTTTCTTCATGTGCTAACTGGAAATACTTCTTGATCTTCTTCTTGTGGGAGGATGAAATCCCACATTCCTTGTAATTCCACAACTTCTTCGTCATTAGTCTGCCCTTCAGTGGCACTTTCTTCTTCTTCTTCCTCTTCCTCGGATTCAGCGTTTGAAATGGCATTGGGTGGTTTTATATCCATTGAAGGACCTCTTTTAAAAGCTCTATAGGGCTTTTTTGAAGAAGTTTCTGCTACTTGTTTTTTATGTCAACCATCTCATTAGACATAGTTTTTAAAACTTTCTGCAATCCTTCCAAATCGAAAGGGTCTTTCGCTTGTTTCTTTTTAGAGTCTTCTTTGAAGGTGACTTTTTTAGATTTGTGTTCTTCTATCGCGGATCTCTTTTCCAGGGCTATTACACATTTCTCTACTGCTATTGCCTCTGTCATGTTTTCAACTAAGGTTGTTTTATTTGCTCTGTCCACAAAGATTGCTATGTTTGATGGTAAAGCAGTAATATACCATTCACATCGTACTTCTTCACTGGGTCGGGAAGCAATAGGAATTTTGTTGAGAATTTTATTGAACCGTAAATTGAAATCTTTGATAGGTTCTATAGCTTTGGCTTTAAGATTGGATAGGTCATTGATTAACGTTGCCGTTGATCTGTCATCACCAAACTTGGTGAGGAACTGATTCTGGAAGATATCCCAACTTGTGATAGGCCCAGAGGGTAATGAAAAGTACTATGACCCAGCTGTTCCTTGCATTGTATAGGGAAAAATCCGAACAACAGCGTCTTCATTAGTAACTCCGTTGAGATTGATAGAAAGCATGAAATTGTTTATGTGTTCTTCTGCTAGCATGCCTGCTTCTAGATTGAATTTGGGTATCCATTTCTTAGGATGGGCCGTATTGGACTCAAGGACGCAAGCATTAAAACTGCCCCGGGTTGTTCCATGGAGACTGCGCCATCGTTGAGCTGCTAGTAGAGGAAAGTGCAGAAGATGATCCCGGCGGCTGGGAAGATGAAGATACTATGATCGTAGATGATTGAAGAGGGGTAGTGGGAGTTCCGGTAGACGGATGGATCATGATTTGGAATGGAGGCGTGGGTGGTTGTCTTCGCAATGAGGTAGTTGAAATGGATGATGTAGATGAAAGAGTCTCACTGTCAGACTCTAGCGGCAATTTCCTGGCTCTTTTCCTGGTGGGAAGAGGCAACTCAGTTGGTTGAATGCCAAATTTTTCACTCTTTAACCTGGTTAGGAGATGAGCAGGATTGTACTGCAAAGTCACATTGCTTTGAGATTTATCAGACCTCTGAGGAGAAATGAAAAATTCCTGAAGTTTATGAATCAGGGATTCAACTTCAGGGGTTTTAATGATAGATTGGTCTGAAATATTAGGGTGTGTAGCAGCGTTTGATAATCAAGCGACTTCTGATTCTAGATTTAAACGTACTGAGGAAGTCTAGGGAGATGATGAGGGCGATTTACTCTCAGAATGGTATTTAGATTTAGATTTAGGTGTCATTCATAGTTCAGGCCCTCCTTCTAGTTCCAAATATGTTGAAGCCTCGAAAATCGGGTCAAAAACAAGGGGGATACTCACTCGGTCTGGACCTTGGTTGACAGCTCCTTATCCGTTTGGTATAGTGAGTCCGACTGGGGATAATGGGACCAATTTCCCAATCTAAGGGTGTGTGGGTGCAGAGTTGGATGTTGCTGACCTAAAGTTCATATCTGAGCTACTTTAATCTAACTCTATGCTATTGTAATCTAATGAAAACAGCACATCTAATCTATGCTAACCCGGGATGTAATTCTTCTATTATGCGATCTAAAGAGATTTCAAATAATATCTTGTAATAAAGATCATTCAACAATTATAAGAATAGAAATCAGTTAAGGTGAACCACTTTGCATAAAAAGTTAGGCAAAACAGTTGTGAGCAGCATATCGCATAATAAGTTATTCACACATTAAACATAAATAAATGGCTCCACCATACAGAAGTGCCAAATGGTAACACAAACATTCATGTAATAACATATAAACAACTAAAAATTGTATATTTCTTTAAGAATATAAGCAGAAATGATCAAGAGATAAAAGTACCATTTATGACTGGTCCTACTCATAAGCTTCAAGCAACAATGATTTATCTTTCCTTGTTCTAATATCTACTAAGAGTACAGAAGTGCAACATCAGTAGCAGATATCAAATGCAAACATCAATAGATCTCGATCCTTCCATTCATCAAAACCTCCTCTGAGGGTGGAAAAGTGCATGTTATGAGGATAAGTTTTTGACAAATTTCTGGACCCTTCTCTAAATGCATGAGAAGGGTTTAAATACTGTTAACTAAATAACCTAATTACACAAATTTAGGATACGGTTTTTTAAATGACTGCCCTCTTTCTAAGCAAACTTATTTCTAAAAATCGAATCTAATTCCTAACTATCTCTGCATTTACTCCTTGATGTTGTGAGCATTCAACATTTTCCTGAGAAGAGTCGGCTGGTTGCTTTCCGCTTTTGTTTGAGTCAAGCAAATAGGAATGGCAAGTGTTGGCACTATTTTTTAGTAAATTAGAAGATATTTTTGGGGATCATCCTCTTGCCAGGTGATTTCACTTCGTATATACTTGATAACATCTCAAATTTCCCTCAAATTGCTTTTTCTTTTGCTATCTTGGCTTCCAGACTTGCGAATGACTTGCTTCTTTGATCCGGGCCTTTGTGGTGTGTTTTTTGTCTGTAGCGCCTTTTCCTTTTCCAGGCGTAAGATTTTTCAGAATTTTGTAAACACGCTGTTCTTTGTGAGCTTTTTTACCCTGAGTGTTGGATCACCTATTAATATCAGCCTCTATTCAGTAATGCTCTGGCACCTATGGTTCCGCTGCATGCGTCATTCGTTTATGAGGGGATCTCTTCTCTGTCTCCAAGTATTGATGCTTTCCCTTTTTCCTTAGATGTTTCTTGTTTTTCATTCCTGCAGTTCACGCTGTTAGCTACCTATACCAATAGGTTTCATTTTTCATGATTGGCAGGGGAAGTGCCAATATGATCTACTCTGGTGATACAAAGATCTCATATTCTTGTGGAAGAAATATAGTTACATTTGGTTGATGCTGCCCTACTTCTGAATGGATGATCCAACAGCCTAAGCTAGGTCATGCCATGTTTCAATTTTTTTTGTAGATTAGAGAAAGAAATTTGTCCAAACAGCTCAATCTTGGCAGGTAAAGTAGATAGGTACAAAATGAAGGTTCCCAACTGCTTAATCTGGGGCCTTGGAAGCAATAAGGGTAGTTTTATATAGAAAATCAAAAGGAAAAGCCAAAGGAAAAGAAAAGGCACAGAAGGGTTTGCAAGTCTAAGTGCACCCTCCTTGGAGTAACAAAAAATGCTAGGAAATAGAGAGGGTAGGTAGATGAGGTTGCAGAAAGCATGGTTTATGGCATTTCACTGGCCTAAGCAAAGGTAAAAACATGGTGCTAGTGTAGATTTCCTATTTCAGCAGTCTTACAACAACTTAATGAAGCATGTCTAACTTCCAGATTACCCCCCATCACATTCATGGCTAACATCCCTATGCCACCTATGTTCATGAAAGAATTCAAAGTCTTTTGTTGGTTCTTGTTTCTTTAAGAGCCACATTTCTTGTGTAAAAATTCTTTTCATTTTGATCTACTTCCTAAAACTAAGTTGATTTCATATAACAAATTAGTATCTTACCCCCCTCATCCACCTCTTTTCACTCATATTAACTACTAATCTATCACTATTTAACTCCTTATACCCCCTATTCCCCCTATTACTATGTAAATTTGGAAAAAAACCCCAAAAATATATATATATCTCCTTCCCCGAGCATTATAGCTCTATGTATCGTTTTGAATGTTTTCAAACGCTAAAACATTGAGCGCGACCCAAAGAGTGCTGGAAAATTAATCTTGGGATTAATCCGGGATTTTCTTGGATTAATAACCTAAACCCTCTTTGTAAATAAACCTTGCAAAAAAACCATAAAAACTCACTTTTTATAATGTTCCGTCGGGCACTCATTTCAGAAAATAATAATATTTTATTTTGCCCCGCAGTCCGTATTGCCCTCGCATCTCATCAACCCGTCGACCGTCGGATCTGGGCTTTCCCATCCGACGGCCCACATTCATATTGGCCGGGCCCCGATCACCAAACCTTACCGCCCGAGAAACTGTCAGAGGGTGACGTCAGGCCTCTGCCACGCGTCACCCCCATATTTTCTCGGGCCGCCCTCTGACAATACCATGACCGTATCCAGAGCGGTCCGAGAAAACTACTTACCGCTTGTGCTTTACCACCCGCCCGCGTCACTGCTACGTCACGCCCACGTTAGTTCAACTCGGCGCCCTGTCAGCACCCCGCCCGCCAGCACTTCGACATGTCCGCCACCTATGCAATCCCCGTGGACCACTCACAGGCTGCCACGTCACTCGATGACGTCATGCTGACGTCACCCGACCTTGACCCCACCTGATGATGTCATGCTGACGTCATCCAAAAAGGCGCGAATAACCCAAAAAGTCCATATTATAGCCAAAATTCATGTTTTTTGTCACTTTTGCCAAAAAGACTGTTGCTCACCTCTGCATGCAAATTATGACCATCTGTCGCCAACCTGCAGAAATCAACCCGAAGACCGTTGGTGCCTTCAACCCACCTGCATTTGTGACCATTGCTAGCAATTCACTAGGTATTTATCCAAAGCATCCCCTCCGCGCTTGGTTGTGTCCATAATTCTCCAAAACTGAATTAAAAAGAGTGAGGAACCTTGTATTTACCAACAAAATCCCCAGTGACCAGCATTCGTTTTCAGTTGTAAGGTCGAAATTCACCTGCTGAGCCCACATTTAGTCACATTTTCCTAAATTCACAGTCAGTCCGCGCATTCGTGGACTTAAAACCTGAGTTGCACTAATTCACCGAGAAAACAGTGCTCCTAGCCCCTGCATTTGCTCAATTAACTCTCTTTTGAGCATTTTACACTATTATCACCACAGTTTACCCCATTTTCCCTTACAATTTGCCTTACTTTTGCAAAAATACCCCTCTGTGTTGTTCTTCCCACTGAAACCAGTTCTAGTACAAGTCACAAGTACTACTTAACCATGGAAACACCAGTAGCCCTGAATGTTCAACCTTTGAATGCCCCACACAGAGAGCTAGAGTGGAAGGCCCTGGGTGATAGAGATTACTAGATGCTAGACTCAACTGCCATGACTTCCAAATTTAATTTCACCTGCTGAATGAGTTAAAAGCCCAATATCTTAGTGGAGCTGATATCTTAGGGATTTGGGACTCCAACCTGCCCATTTACAATCTCCCCCAAGTCAATGTCCTCCCAGACTTGATAAATCAATGCCGTTCCAGCTATGATCCATGTCAAAGAGTTGTTCTCAGCCCCTCAGGCTCAGTATTGTTCCATATCACCCCTAAGTCCATTAATGAGATGCTACACTTTCACACTGCAAAGACCCTAACTCCTCTCACCATCAATGACTTTCTAAAGAAAGGAGGAAAGTTGTCCAGTGCTCAGATCATCAAGATTAATCAGTTATTTGTTCAGCCAAAATTTGAAGCTGTGAGCACCACCCTTCCTATAGCATATCAATATCTCAATGAGCTGGGAAAAATGCTTGTGGATTTGATCAACTACATCCTGGGTTATGGGTCATATGAGGATTTTGATGAAACCATTATGGCCATGTTGTCCATATTCTCCCCTGGAATGCCTCCTGCTGTGCACTATGATTTTTCTACATACATTGTCAATAAGATTCATGAACAATTGATGAATCTAGAAAGGGCAAAGGTGTTTAAATACACTAGGTACATCTATCACTTGTTCTTATTTTATCAGCCCGATGCTTTCCCTGGTTCCTCTCAAGAAGCTAAATGGCCCAGGACCCAAGTCTGTAGTGTTTTTGGTCTTCAGTCTTTCATCATGTATCTTATTCACCTTTACACCTACTGTGAATCTTTAGACCTTTATCATCCGCTTATGAACTTGTATTGGGTGTCCCTCCTCCCAGATTGGACGAGATGGAGATGCAAAGGATTCGTTCACCTCTCAAGCCTAAGCATTGGTGATTGTACATTTACCAAACCACCATACAGTAATCAGGAATATATGGCTGTGAGTTGAACCTTATAGGCTGCCAAGATATGTCCCTATGAGACTTTTTGCCTTAGAGTATTTTAGGAAGTTTGGAAATGCAGACTTTGTCCATTTCCACAGTAAAAACAAGAAGGTGCAACTAAAAGTAAGGAACCAGCTAAGCCCATTTCTATACAACCAAAGGGAGGAAGGATGGAAGGAAGCAGATTTGATCCTAGAGACCCTCAAACTGTAAACCAGTTTGCAATGGGTACCTTATGTCATTTCATTTCCCTCAGGAGGGTAAAATACAAATTGGGTGGCTATGCTCACGTGAGACTGACTCATATTGAGAAATATGCCAATTCATTAAGCTGGAAAGAGGGCACTCTAGAAGAGCCAATGACTAGAAAGCAAATGCTACAAAGAGAAGCAAAGAATATTGAGAAAGAGGCTGACTTGGAAACTTGTGGGCAGGTTTCCTCTTCCTATCAAAGGCAACTTGGAGCAGCTTCCTCATCCTCTACAACCCAGCAGCAAGCAGCTGAAACTGTTCAGCAGGAATCAAGCAAGGATAAAGGGAAGCAGATGGAGCAGGAACATCCACCTCCTTTAGCAGAACAGCAAGCAGAAAAGCAAGTAGAATAGCAAGAAAAAGGGCAAAAATAGGGGCAGCCAATATAGAAAGAACAAATAGCTGAAGCCCCAATATCCACTGAGCAACAGGCTCAAGAGAATGTGCCTCCTAGGCAAGAAAAGACAATGGAGGCCTTAGTGCTGCAAACTCCACAGAAAGAAGAAAAGGGAAAGAAGAGGGATAGAGAGCAGGAGACTCCCCCCACCACATCCACAAATCAAGGGGAGAAAAGGCAGAGATTGAATCCCCTCTCCGAGGAAGAAATGCTTATTGGGCAATAATTGGGCATGGGCCCACCGAGCATGGAGGCATCTGCCAGTTCCTTTCAGCAGGAACAAGAAATAACCCTTGGAGGAGAGGTCAGCTCCTCAAGTCAACAAAGGAGAGCTGAGACAGGCATCAAGTAACAATTCATCGACATTAAAAGGAGAAATGAACCACTCATGCTCCAGATCTACAACTAGTTGCTTAAGATGGCCCCTACCAATCAGCAGAGGCTTATGTCAGCCTACGACATAACAGAAGGAAAAATGACCATGAGTCATTTCATGCCAACCATGCTGCAGCCACAGTCAGCTGCAGACTATATAGGAACCAACCTTGAGGTTCTTGCCAAGGACATCCACCCTATGGACCAAATAGAACTTCACAAGCAAACGGGTGAGATGGTATATTCAACACTGGCAGATAAAACCTTATTGGCAAAT
>APFE030829764.1:58245-81423 GCA_000404065.3 Pinus taeda | reverse complement strand
GCTAAGGAAAAGAAAGGAAAAATAAAAAAAGTATTAGTAGCGAAATTTGAAAGGTTTCAAAATGCAAAAGAGGAAACAAAAAGTTGAATCTTCTAGGAAGCGAATAAGATAAAAATGGTAGCCCAAGGACCTTAAAAACTTCCCAAAATTTTAAATTTTAAACTGATATATTTTTTTCTTTAAAAACATTTCTTAGAAAAACCTCAAATCTGAACCTTTCCTGCAAACAAATTGTTTTTGAGACAAGATCTTGGCCTCCAAGGCCTTGATTTGTCTTAGATCTTGAAATATCTTCAGATATATACCTACATAACAATAAACAAAAGCCCATGAACCCCAAACAAATATATAAAATCTGAAGTTAAAACCCCAAGTTAGAAAATCCAATCTAAAAATCCTAAAATTTATCCAATTAAAAATAGAGATCTATCAAATCTTAGAAGCATGAGTCTGATTTCGCTCCCAAATCTAAAGATTTCAGACTCCTACTAGCCATGTTCAATTATTTAGCACAATATTATGAAAATGCATATTTTTTTTTAAATTCTAGGTACTAACCCAGAAAATCCCTTCAAAAATATATTTTGTTAGATAATGTCAGAGTTTTAATCTGGAAGGCTCTCTAGATCTCAAGTTTCAGGAGTCTGTTGGTCCAACCGAGAAATTCCCCTAACGCCCAAAATATCTGACTAAAGATGACTTCTACACACTTAAAATATAAGTTGCCAAATTAATATAGGTATAAAACACCGATTAAATTTTCAAAGATTGGAGATACCTGTCAATCGAATAAAAAATTTAACGTTATCTTAAAGCCCAACAATTTAAGAAAGATACTTGTATAATAAATTGATCTACAAGAGATATTAACCAACAACTTATAAATGAGATCCGAAAAATTAAATACATGTTACCATAAGATACTAGAGAGGAACACTTCCATCAAGTAAGACCCCAAAGACTTTGTGCTTTATTATTCTAGAGAAAGTTTACAAAAATTGCACAAGCTAGTACACAATTCAATGATCGGATCCAATAGATTGACACCGACCTCTAATTTATAGACTAATTCCCCAATGGCTAGTTGGCTTGATCCCTCTCAAATTAATCTCGATTATTCAAAAATATTTAATTAAGATTTCATCCCCATTGAAATTATTTTTTTTTGATGAAAAATCGAATTTTTCATTTACTTGATTTTTAATTAGCTCAAAAATAATTATTTTGAGTTAATTTCCTCAAAAAAATTACTTTGACTTAACCACCACGGCCCAAGGGTCCAAAATTTCTTTATTTTTGAAATATTCCCTTGGTCGGGGACCTCCAAAAATTAATTCTTCTAGAACCCACTAATTTTATCTTTGGAGAATTTAATTTATCTAGGACACAAAATTAATTAAATTTATGGCTTAGGATTTTAATTTAATTTTGCTAGAAAATTTAGTTAATTGACTTATGAGGGGACTAATAATTTTTCTAACCCTCTAATATTTAACCATGGTGTCTAATTATGAGGGACCATGCAATAAATATTTTCTACATAAAGATATTACAATTTAATACATGAAGGGGGAACACCCGTTCGTGATAGACACTCAAATATCTATCCCATTCTGCGACTTGAAAATATGATCTAGTAGACTAAGTAGTTTGTAATAAAATAATCTAGCCAATTAGGTAGAATTATTCCCATATTAATTTTACAAGGACTCGATAAAAAAAAACACTAGGACTCACTTAATATCTTGATGACAAAATCCACCCTAGCTTTGGGATGAGGTTGGAGGGAAAAACTCTACTGATTGATTTATGTCTAGAGACGCAGATGAATCAATGAGACAAAAAACCTCCTAGGATAGAAATTGTCACCAAGGTACTATTCTTACCTAGGTTTTTACATACATGATGGTATTACTAAATCATTTACATTATATCCATGTAGAATGGGTTTACATCTTTAAAAAATTCCCGACTTATGATGAAATCTGAATGATGCGAACACTTGAACATGATAGATCCCTTTTGTTAAAAAGGGGGTATACTGATATGGTGTCATTGACATGGAGTGGTCAATAGTACCAATACACATACCTATGCAAGTTATACATGGCCTTCATGACACCAAATTTCCCTAGGAGGTTGGAGGTGTGAGCCTCTCTGATCAGCTACAATTGCTCACTTTTAGGAACACATAGATTATCCTTCTTGTAGAGTAACTTGTCCTGGAGATGGTAGTCAGTGGTTTGTCTCCATCTTGCACATGACTCTGACTCTACAACTAATGATACACCTCCTTGAAGTCCTCATCCTATGAATATGCCTCTCTGTATGCATCGTGGGTGAATGGCTCCATGTGCATAAGAGTCCCCAAAGTTGTAATATTTGATGTGGATGGCCTTGATAGCATGTTGGCCAAATTTTTTGTGCTTCCCTTCTTATACTTGATCACTAAATGAAACTGTTGTAAAAAACCTATCCACTTATAGCGCTTGATATGATGTAGCTTACTCTAGGCCTGCAATTACTGTAATGGTTGGTGATTTGTGTGGATTATTGTCTCTTTTCCCATCAGATAATGCTTCCACTTCTTCACAAATTTCACCATGGCATAGAGCTCCTTATCATAGGTAGGATAGTTAAGAACTGCCCCATGAAATACTTCAGAATGTTAGAAAATTATATATTATAGAGCAATGGAGCACATAAAATATATTGCAAAAATATAAACATAGAAAACACATAAAACAAGAAAGACACGGATATACGTGGTTCACCCAATTTGGGCTACGTCCATGAAGAAATAGCAAGTCCTTCCTTTTATATTATCTAGCAAAATGAAGAGATACAACCTTCAACAGATCTGTTGTAATCCCCTCTTCACTCTCACACAATCTCCTCTCTCTTTCTCACTCAAAATACAAATCTACATAGACGCAATAAAATTCCCTCATATATAGCAAGGGGTTGTCTTCTAGGGAAAAAACCCTAAATTAAACATAACTTCTACCATCATATCTCTGCCTAATGAATGGCCCTAGACCCCCTGGCAGCATACATTTTATGGCGATGTTGCCGCCGCATTACAAAATGGGGTCCAATGCAGAAATACCTATGAATAAGGAAGATAATCTGGCTCCACACCCAACAATCTCCCACTTGGAGACTGTTTAGAGCAACTCCACCACTAATTCATTTGTTGGAAAATGACTTCACTTTGGACCTACCTATTTCTAGTCTTTTTCATCATACTTGAAGACCAATTGAAACTGATCAGAATCTCAGTTTCTCCCTGGTTACAACTTTTGTTAACATATATGCAGGATTCTGGCTAGTGTGTATCTTTTCCTGCTTCAATTGTCCATCTTCTAACACTAACTGTATGAAATGGTACTTGAGTTGTATATGTTTAGTCTTGGAATGAAATGTAGAGTTCTTTGCAATATGTATGGCACTCTCGTTGTCACTGTATAACCTGCTCAAGTACTGCTTCTTACCCAATTCATCCATAAACCTTTGTAACCAAATCATTTCTTTACTAGCCTTTGTAGTAGCAACATACTTTTCTTCCATTGTTGAGAGTAAAACAAAACTTTGCAGTTTTGAAACCCAACTGACAGTTGTTCCACCTACAGTAAACACATACCCTATGGTGCTCCTCATTTTATCTCTATCACCCACCATATCTACATCAACATATCCCTGTAGAGAAATGTTTGAACCACCAAAGCATAATGTTGATTTGTGGTACCTCTAAAATACCTGAGAATCCACTTCACCGCCATCCAATGTTCTTTTCCTATATTGTTCATATACCTGCTTACAACTCCCATTGCATGTGCAATATCCGGCCTTGTGCAGACCATTGCATACATTAAGCTTCCAACTACTGCTTCCAACTACTGATACATATGGAACTTTAGACATATAGGTCATTTCTTCCTGACTCTTGGGACACACCTCCTTACTTAGTTTGAAATGGCTAGCCAAAGGTATACTAATTGGTTTTGCATTCTACATATTAAATCTTTTCAACACCTTTTCTATGTACTCACTTTGAGACAATGTTAATTTTCGATTCTTCATGTCTCTAGTTATTCTCATACCAAGAATTTGTTTTTCAACACCCAAATATTTCATTGCAAATGAGTTTGCTAATTTTCTTTCAAGCACATTTATTTCCTAGGTGTTAGAACCTACAACAAGCATGCCATCTACATACAATAACAATATAATATAGCTGCCATCATTTTTCCTTTTGAGATAAATACAATGATCAGAGTGGCATCTAGTATAACCTTGTTCAAACATAAACCTTTCAAATTTTAGATACCACTGCCTTGGAGCCTGATTTAATCCATACAAGCTCTTATTCAGCCTGAACACTAGTTTCTCCTTCCCTTTTACCTCATATCCTTATGGTTGCTGCATATATATCTCTTCCTCCAAATTCCCATTGAGAAAGGCTATCTTTACATCTAACTACTCAACATGCAAATATTCAGCTGCTAGTAGGCTTAAAATAGTTTTTATTGAAGTCATTTTAACAATTAGAGAAAATATATCATCAAAGTCTATACCCTTTTTCTGTGCAAACCCCTTCACCACAAGTCTAGCTTTATACCTTTTTCTACCTCCATCCTCTTCCTTGAACCTATAAACTCATTTATTCTGCAACATGTTTTACTTGTAAGCAATCTGACTAACTCCCAATTCTAGTTTTGTTCTAAGGATTCCATCTCTTCTTTCATTGCTTGCACCCACTTCTTCATGGTTTCTACCTGCACTACTTCATCATAGCATTCTTGTTCACCAAAATCAGTCAACAATACATAATATAATGAAGGAGAGTATCGTTTAGGGGGTATACTTATCCTTGTCGATCTTCTAACACCACTTTCAAGTGTTTTAGGTGCTTGTTGCTATTGTGGTTGTTGTTTTTGTTTTGTATGTTGATCATTATGATTTTCAGGGACCTCCACTTTTTCTGTGATGCCATCAAGAACTATGTATTCTCTGTTTTATTTTTCCTATTTCTTTTCCTGCATCTAATCCTTATACAAAACCTTTTTATTGAATGTGACATCTTTTCTCCTAATTATTTTGTTTTTTTCATAATCATAAAAGAGATAACCAAAAGCATTAACACCATATCCAATAAAGGTACATTTCTTTGATTTTGCCTCAAGCTTTGTTCTATGTTCTTTATTAATGTGGACAAAGGCTTCACAACCAAAAGTATTTAAAAATGAATAGTTTACCTTTTTACATGTCCATGCCTCCTTTGGAATACCACCATCCAAGGAACTTGAAGGCTCTCTATTTATTATATAAACAACAATATCTATAGCATTTTCCTAAAATTGTAAGGGAAAGCCTACATGCAATCTCATGCACCTTGCACGCTCCATGATTGTCCTGCTCATCCTTTCTGACACACCATTTTCTTGTGGTGTTCCTGGAACTGTCCTCTCTTTGTGAATTCCATTCTCTGAGCAATACTTATCAAACTCTTTGTTGCAATATTCACCTCCATTGTCTGATCTGAGACACTTCAACATTTTTCCTGTCTCATTTTCAACAAAAGTTTTCCATTTCTTGAAAGTATCAAATACATCAGAATTATTTCGAATACAATAAATCCAAGTGTTTTTGGTTGCATGATCAATAAAAATAACGTAATAAAGAGAGCCACCGAGAGATGATACCTGAGCAGGTCCCCATACATCTATATGCACAAGCTCTAATTTTTTACTCTTCTTTCCTTTCCCGACTTTGAGGAATCTAACTCTCTTTTGTTTTCCATAAACACAATTCTCACAAAATTTTAAATCAACATGCTTCAAACTTGGCAACAACTTTCTTGAGTGAAAAATCTGCATCCCCTTCTCACTCATATGCCCGAGCCTATGATTCCACAATGTTGTATCTTCTTATGTAGAGGTTAAATCATTAACATAATTATAAATACCATTGCATAAATACAATGTACCAATTTTTTCTCCTTTTTCTATTACTAGGGCTCCTTTAGTGACCTTTCAAGTTTTATCCGTAAAATTAGTCACATAGCCTTCACCTCCCAACTACCCTATTGAAATTAGATTTTTCTTCAGATCTAAAATATGCCTTACCTCCTTCAATAGCCATTGATTTCCATTCTGTTATTTTATGAAAACTGTACCCATTCCAATAATTTTACAGGGTTTATCATCACCCAATCGAACCTGTCCAAAATCTCCTTGAGGCCCCTGAATCTACCACCCAGGCATCAATAATATTTTCTAATGAAATAATCAAAGCATCTCGCAACACATCACCTGTCACATTTGCTTCATGATTGTTTTCTTGTTGCGTGTCTCCTTCTTTTCCCTTCCAAGACTTGCAGTCTTTCTTTAGGTTTTCTTTCTTCCCGCATTTCCATAACACTATCCCTGATCTGGACTTGAATATGCTTTTCCTTGACTTACTTTGATATCCTGGGCTCTTTGCTCTTTCCATTTTTCTTCCCCTAGCCTCTGCAGTCAAAGCATTACCTAGTGTCTCACTAGAGATTTTATGTCACATTTCCTCACTAAGGATTTCACCGACAACATCATCAAACTTTAAAGTACTAGATCCAGAGACATAGTTACTAATGGCCATAACTAAACCGTTCCAAATTTTTGCCAATGAGCATAGAAATAACGGAGCCCCAACTTCATCATCAAAAGTTACCCTACAGAACTTAACTGACTGGTAATTGTATTAAATTCATTTAAATGATCAACAACAAATCCACCTTCTGACATCTTCATATTAAATAAACGCTTCATAAGAAATACCTTATTTGAGGGTGAGGGTTTTTCATATAGTTTGGTCAATGCCGAAATTATACCCTTTGTTGTCGTTTCCTTTGAAATATTCAAGGCTACTGACGTGGCTAGGCACATCCGTATCATTCTAAGTGTCTTTCTATTGAGAATATCCCATTCTGGTTTGTCATACTCATCGATTTCTTTGTCTTTCTGCTCATTGGTATGTACAGATCTTTCTGATATAGATAATCTTCCATTTGCATCTTCCACAACTAGTAGTTTTGACCGTTAAATTTTTCGACCTTAAACCTACCATCTTTTGCCATTGCTCCCACTCGAACTAGGAGCCCTTCTCTCTTGTGAGTTTATCATTCAAATATACCTTTGGCTCTGATACCAGTTGTTAGTAAATTATATTACAAAGAAATGAAACACATAAATTATATTGCATAAATATAAACACAGAAAACACATAAAACAAGAGAGACACATATATACATGGTTCGCCCAATTTGGGCTACGTCCATGCAGAAACAGCTAGTCCTTCCTTTTATATTATCCAGCAAAATAAAGAGATACAACCTACAACATATCCACTATAATTCCCTCTTCACTCTCACACAATGTCCTCTCTTTTTCTCACTTAGAATACAGATCTACATAAAAGCAATAAAATTCCCTCATATATAGCAAGGGGTTGCCTTCTAGGGAAAAAACCCTAAATTAAACATAACTTCTACCATCAAATCTTCGTGTAATGAATAACCTAGATTGACTACAAAATTACAACATTTTACAATGCAATTTTACATATATTTTTAGCTTCGGGGACACTTCCTTCGATCCCCTGCCGAGGGGGGGACTCCAAATAATCATCATTGCCCCCCCTAGACTCCACTAGCATCATACATTTTACAGACAACTTTGCCACCACATTACGAAATGGGGTCCAATGTTGCGATACCTATGAATAAGGAAGATAATTAGGCTCCACAACCAACACAGAAGGGTATCAAATAGGCCTTCCTCCTTGCATCAAGAAAAATACCATAACATACCCACTCGCATTTGTCTCCACTTCAAAGGGCCGCTACAAGTATGGTAATGCCGAAACTGGTGCTTGAATAATCTTCTTCTTTAGCACCCTGAAAGCCTTTTGCTGACCTTTTTCCCACCAAAAACTCTTTCCACTCGCTTTTATGGCATGGAGTGGTGATGCTACTACTGAAAATGAGGCTATGAAATTCTTAAGGTACTGTGTTGCTCCAATGAAACTCCTAACCTTAGAAACATCAATAGGAAATTTCCATTTCATGATGACCTCCATCTTGGAAGCATCTATCTTCAAGTCTACTCCACTAATCATGTTTGCTTGTTGCGGCCTAACCCAGGTTCGGAGATGATTTAGCCAAACAAATCTCGGTATTACTAGCCCTTTCAGCAACAGTCCGTGGAGCGCGGACTAAGGTCTCACCCCAACTAGTATGGGAGGGTGCTAGAACCAGGTTTCCTCACCCTAGGGATGTCTGATGGGTTCCAAGTGGTCTGCGTTTTGACCCTGTGCGCACATTGCTACGTGCGCTTATCAGTACCTCGTAGCTTGGGATGTTTCCTTCGCGTAGCCCTACTCGAGGGCCGAACAGTGTTATTACCCAAATCCTTACTAGTAATCCGATATTATTTGATTAACTTAGCTTATCTATATTCTTTCAGTTATACTTAACATTATTCACCATTCATACAAATGCACGTAGTAAATAAACAATATAATTACAAATGATATCAACAGGTAATAACACAAGAACAGATACACAAAATTCAAATAAAACTTCTCTTTATTATTCTTCTTCCTTGGTTACAGATTTGACTCCGCCTTGTGCACTCAGCTACAAGGGTTCACGCACTCAGCTATGGACTCTACTAGGCCTCTGTGCACTCAGCTGCAGAGCCTCTTCCCACTACTACGACCCAAGATACTTAGACTCTTGCTCTATGCTCGCTATCTTATTCTATCTATCAGATTCCATTGATTCATTCGATAGTCACTTTACAACTTAGAGCCTCTCTCTATTTATACAATACCATGGTCTACGGACCATGGGTAGGCCGACACTACATTCAAAACTTAGGGTGGATAGCCCTATGGCTCTAACCTACTATTCACGCTCCGCGCCCACAATTTGTGGAGTCTCTACAACAATATTAGTCAAAACTTGGGTTTCGAGCCCCAAAACATGTTGTGGGGGGATTCCATGCCCAACAAGCCCCCAACACAAACATTGTGACTTTCCCTTGAGTCACTCTATCGGCACGGCTATCTGGACGTGAAGTCCCTCCAACTGGTCTCGAACAGTCTTGATGTCTGTAGCGCACTGAGCTGCTGCTTGCTGAACCTGATGCATTCTCCCTTCTGTGACCTCTATTTTCGGTGTGTTGCACTGCATCTATGCATGCATCCCCTGAATCTATGTGAGCTTTCCTTCAATATCTACTGTGATTGTGAAGGCTTCATCAATCCATGGCTAGACGCACGCTTTGAGAACTGCTTCCTTATGGCGCACCACATCCACCTACTCCTTTAATGTCTTGGCTTGCTGCATCCTTACAAGCCACTGAGTAAGGACTATTGTCTACACAGTCCCTCTGATGCTGTCGTACTATTGTTGGAATTTGCGTGCCTCTGTCTCCAACCACTGGATGTTGGGGTCCTCCTACAACATCGTGAGGACCTCAAGTGCCTATTCCAACATGTTGGTACAGTCGCGCACTGCACCTCCAATTTCTTTTAACCCTGTCGTAATAGTATTGACGCGCTATTCTCTGATCTCTGGGGGGCTGGAAGGCTACGCCTTCAACCGCAGCTAAGCAATCTAAAGGTTCAGGTCTACTTGAACCTTTTTTGTCACTTCTCTTGTATCATGGAGTCCACTTTCCAAACTATCAATCCACACGTCTATCGGTAGATCTGTTGTGATAGCCAGCTCTGGGATGCGTTAGCAAGCGTCATCTACCATCTGCACCAACCTTTGGTTCAGTGACACCAAATCATCGCGCTGCAAGCTAAGCTGCTCCATATCGATCTTTTGTTCACTAAGAACTTGGATCGTGTGGTTCTCCCTAGCACGCAGCTCTACTGTTATTCCATCTTGTAGCTGATAGAGCGTTTCCCGGGAAAGGGAAACTAGATTAAGGCCAAGGTGTTTCATCATGCTAACCGTCATTCGGTCCATCACATCTGATGATACTAACGCTCCCTCTGGCAACAATATTGCATTATCCATCCTCGCGCGCAACAACTGCTCTGCTGCTGAAATGCCTACTGCAACATGGGTAAACAGGGTACCTTCTTGAGGGGGTCACACCTGTAACTCCTGCAGCTGCACCCTGAGGGCCCCCAACATAGTCTAGTGATCCATCATAAATTATTGAAGCTCTTCACTGGTGACATCCCGAACCGTCTCGTCAATGTCATGGAGATCACCTTCGGTTAAGGTGATTGGGTCAATGGCCAACTTCGAGGCCTTGACCTTCTTCCTTGGGCCTGATCTCTCTACGATGCACGGTCATTTAATCTGTGTGGACTTAGTCCTTTGGTTCATGCTCCCTTCTTTTATTTATGTGTCCTCTGCCTCCTACCCTAAGAACATTGCTTAGCCCTCCTCTTATTGTACTATTGCAGCCTCTGTTGTCTATGTTGCCGCTACTGCTTCTGCAGCCTTCTTCTGCTTCGCTACTTCCAGTGCCACTTTACGGACTACTCTTACCTCAACTACCACTTTTTCATTCCGCCTTCTCACGGCCAGTTGGGTGACGTGCAGCTTGGCATCATCCTTATTTTTCTGTGCTACTTCTTCCTCCAGCTCCGCCAAATCTAGGGCGCGCACTTGGGAGCCCATGTCTCTAATACAGTGAATATTGCGGCGTCAGTGGCTACAAATGGTAGCTTTGCCCACTACTTTGTCGAGTCCTTTCACTCCCTGATGTATATGTTGTGCATATCCGCCTTGAAGTTTGCAAAAATCTGCATACTATTGTGCATAGTAGGTGACAGGTGTGGCCTCCTATTGATCCACATTCGGATGCTCGCCTCCATGAGCACCCAGAAAATTTTTGTATCGCGAATCGTTGCACGTCCTTGGTGGCCCAGAGACTTCACGGCCTCTGGTAAGTCTCGGTTAATGTTCAAGAACTGACTATCCTCCAGCAGTTCTCCCGCTACCAACAAGATGGATAAGAGAAAACACACGTAGTGGAAGGTCTTACCCTGCTCCTGGGCTTCGCAACAGTTCAACAAAAATTCCTCGCAGAGGAATTCAGCCCAGTTGAACTAGACCCCCTCCGTGCACTGCTCGACTAGCCTGATCATTGGCATCCGTACCTCATTGGCGTAGCACTTCCTCATCACTTTGCCAGCCAGGAGTTGGGTGGCTACACGCACTCCTTTGTCCTTGATGTTGGTGATAGCGTAGCCCCTCTTTTTCTTCTCCGGCTTATACTTTTCCTTCATGGCCTCTGCGAGAGCCAAATCGCTACTTTTCTAGGCTATCATTGCGGGACCCTTTCCCTTACAAGGAAGTCGAGAAATTCGGTGGATGAGGTCTGTCGTGATGGGAATAGGCTCTTCTAGCCATAGATACCCATCATGCACTAGGCAGAGCAGCTGCCCGATGACGAAAATGGTGATGGGTGGGTGGTGGTAATGTGGTATCCATAACAAATGTAGTAACCCGGCCTTTTCCAGACTATGCAACCATTTTTGGGGCTCTAATGTTATCACTGTTCCCTCCATATTCTACTTTATTAGGTTTTTCGTCTCTAAGTGCAGGAACTTCTCACTATCCGCGAGGTCCCAGTGTTCAAATTTCATGGTGTGCATGTGGCCTAGATGCGAGACCTTAAATACAATGCCATCGGGGAGGATCGAGGTCTGTAGTGAACTCTTTGTTGCATCCAGATCCTTCGGTACATTGGCTTTCCCTTTTCACGAAGGGACATACGTGGGAAATTTCGCTGCACAGTGCAACGGTTGGATGTCCTCCTCCACGTCTTCTTCTTCTTCTACAGCAGTAATTAGGGCCTACAAATATTCTTCATCCTCATCTGTTTCAATCGTGACTGCCTTCCCTTTTTCTTCCATTGATAACTTGTTGTGCCACGGATTCCTCGGTGACATGTGTACTGGTCCCATTGCCTAATTATCCTTCTTCGGCCTCAGCGTCCGCGGTAATTTGGGAATTTCTATCACAACCCCGGTGCCTTCGGGAACATCCTTCATCATGGGGGCTTGAATGGCCTCGCCAGCATTTCCTTCTTTAATTCCCAACCCATCCTTAGTGGACTTCATCATCTCTACACGGTCTGTTGTCTGTTACAAACTCAGGGGCTCTATTATCGCTCGGCTCTCACACTTTGTGCTCTGCTCAATCGCTTAATGCTCAAATGACCAAGTGTTGTCCACTGGCTAGACCTTTGAGTTTTATGGCACCTTTGGAAGTCAAATTCAACTATTCCCCCCAATTCCGGGCCATTAATGCTTTCTTGGCGGTAGATTTTCCCAAATCTTGCCCATAACTCGCATCTTCAATGCCCACCACCCTCTCCATTTGGCCTCAAATCAGACATCCCATCATGAATAGTGACACCAATGGTCACTTCCCAACCAATCCACGCGGCAACACAGCCCTTCATGTGTGGTCATGAACCCTGTGACGTCCTACCTCTGTGCACATCTCTCATATCGCGCAGCCCCCGGGAAGAATATTTAATAGTCCCACGCTCCTTTTCAACTGCCTGGAGCGCTAAGACTGTCCTTGCTATGGCTAGTCAGGTGGGTGCACCACCTGTGTGGGGCTTCATCTTGTTCTCCACCATGGTTCGTGGAGAATCCCCATCTTCCATTATAGTGATTAGCATCGTGCACTCTACTATTTTCATTGCACTGCCCTAGTTACTACGTTTTGCGAGATGCGGTCTCAGCCACGGCATCAGACTAACCAATTCACGACGATAGCTTTCCAATTTGTCAATATGACTGTACGCACCTTTCCTTTCCATCCTCGTTTTTTTGATGAGAAATGCTTCCTTTATTTCGTTTTCCAGCTTCTTGACCTCTGCATCCATTAACGCGCTTTTCTCCCTTAGTCGTACCCAGTCTTTTTCAAGTTCACGAAGTTTAAAGTTTCCCCATCGGATTTCTTCCTCAATTCTTATATGTTTAGTTTCGCGCAACTGTGTGACTTGTTCGTTCCGATCTATGTGGACTATCATATCTACGGGTGCTATTATGCATGGACTTGTCTTCACATGCTCCACAAGGACTATAGCCCCTGCATCATACTTTAGCTTCAGAAGCACTTTTGGGGTCATAGTTTTGCACATGGTCCTATAAGCCCATACAACCGTTGGTACACACAAGTCCCAGTCGGTGCGTCTCACATGGTGGACCCGGTTCAGCACTTCGCACACCTTGTCAAAGGCTTCCCCATGTATGATTTTTGGCGCACTAGGTTTTATCATGCTTTGTTGTTCACGCACTTGTCTTGTTTGCTTCTGCTTGTTGTTCCTGTTTCCTATCGTGATCGTGGTGTGCATTCGTGCAGGCTATGTACCATACACCTGTACCCATCAAGAAAGATGGGCACGCAAGCTGTTTCGCCCCTCATAACCGGCTCTCATTTGTACTGAGGTTTTCCAAATCATATAAGCATCCCCCTTCTGCATTTGCACTAGCTCTCAATACTTCTCTGATGCGTACCCCACCACCTTGCGGGTGTAGCGTGCAGTGCCCATTTCAGGGCATCAAACCACTACTATTCCGGTACTTCACTCTCAAATTTGCTTAGGAATTCATCCACCACCATCCACCCGTCATACACAAGTAGATCTCTTCACTCTGTTGTCATGCAGCACAGTGATCTTACCATCGCGTTGCAATTGAGCATGGTTACCTCATGTAACTGGTTCTGCCATTGTTCTATTTCCTCATCTGAATCTAATGTGCAGGAGCTTTCACACTCCCATGAAATCCGGACATCCATTGTAGGATTCACCGAATCCTGTTCCTCAGTGGTTATCTTGTAGATACAGTCTAGTTCAATGTCTCTCTCATCGTCACGGACTAGCTCTGTGTAGCATCCTCCTTCCACAGGGTCTAAAGGAACCACTACGCATAGTGAATTTTTCTCAAAAATCATTTTGCGCTTCTTTAGATTTATTACTCTGTTCATATCAATGGCCCAGGCTATTCCCAGTAGCACGAGACAAGGATTTCTATCATCGACAATCTCTATCACCTCGAAATCTGCAAGCATGCTCGCACCTTCGATGTCTACTATTATCCCCTGCAATCTTCCCATTGGTAGTATCTTCTGTTGGTTCACCATCCGTAATTGAATACGGGGCCATTGCAACGCGGGTCTACCCATGCACTCCCATGTTTGCTTTGGCAGCACATTCGTGTCCAATCATAGATCCAGAATTACTTGATCCATTTCATACTCCCCGATTTGCGTAGTCAATCAAATTTCCCTTCCTGTTTGTGATGTATGTTTCCCGAGCTTCCAAACTACGCGAGGTTCTCCTGACCCAGTGCACCTAGTGATAAGTTCCTACAGTCCTTTCACAGCCTTCCTATCGCGTAGCAGCTTCATACATGTCTCTAGAAAGCTAGTGATCATTGAAGGATCCATCTTTGGCTATAATTGATCCTTACTACCTGAATTGGAGGCCTCTGTGAAGCTCTTCTTAGCTTCCATGAATGTCTCCTTCACGCACTCCAAATCAAATTTAGGTTCCTTTGTAGGAGCCTTGCGAACCCATGCACTTTCTTCAGGCTTCTTACCTTTGTCATCTCCTATCGTGATACCACTTTTGAGAACTATGTTTACATTCAAGTCCTCTTTGCGAGGCTTAGACCTCATCATTTGCAAATTCTAAGTCGAGGAAGGCTGGAGTATTCCTTTATCGTGCAACCTCTCTATAAGTGTAGGGTAGTCCTTTGTCTCATGATCAAACTGAGTATAGTATAAACATGATGCTCTCGTCAAATTCATACAATCACGGGCATAGTGCCCTGGCCCTTTGCATTTGTAACAAATTAGTTGTTCGCGATCCCTTTCTAGTCCCATTCCACCTTGACCTCATTTGCACCCCAAAAATCTAGCGTGCGCCATTCCGATGTTTGGTTCAAGGGCTCGCGTTTTCGTCTGCACTCTGTAGGCGGGAGCCTGATCCATCATCAACTCGTATGATCCAGATTTAAACAAGAATGCAAAAAATTACAGAGATAACCATAAACACAGATATGAAGCAGGAATAATACTTCATTTCATTAATGTAAAATACTGAAATATGCTTACAAACAGTAATGGAAATAAACCAGCTAGGGCAATGGTAGCTTATCTCTGAGAAGAGATGTGGCAGCTACATGCCTCTAAACTATCTTACAATGAGGCTCGAAGGCCTGTTTATTGTTGAGAAACGATGGAAAACCCTGAAACACCAAAACCTAACCCTAGAAGATGAATGCCAAATTGTCGGCCCTGTTGGATAAATTGGTACAGTCAACTCCCGGGGTCATAACTTTGGCATATATAATGTTGACATGCCAATATCTCGTTAGAAATATCTATTGAGAATACAACTTGGGAAGACAACATCAATCCATGGACTTGTTTGCTCCATTTTCCCAAAAATGTCATTTAGGCCTCAAAATAGCTCTGGAAGTTCAGGACCCGAAAAAAACTATTAATAGTAAATTGTGCTACAATTAAGGAAACTGAAAATGCTGAGAGAAACAATGGTGGGGGTCCAAGTGGACTTGGCAGGTGGCCACAATGTTCCCTGGATCATTCCCCCACCCTAGGAAGCAATGGTCCCCATTGCTTGAGTTCTCCATGAGAGAAGGAAAGTTTGTTATATACCTAGGGGGGATAATATGGGGTACCAAGGGAGGTACCCAAGGTAATAATGTAATAATGGGATGGGCCATAGTAATAAATAATATGGTTAACCCATATCATGTAAGGGACCACAAGTAGTTAGTGATAATGTAATGGGCCCATGGTATTAGTTGATGGTATGAGGGAACCATGGTAATGATCCATGGTATTGTATGTATGAGGCCTATATAGAGGCTAGAGACTCCACATCAAAGAAGTGTCAAGAAATATAGTGAAGGATTATTGTATGAACATGCATATGGCTTGTGCAGTGTTCTACTTCCTTAAGGAGTGAATGTATGGTTCTGCCCTACCTTAAGGGTTTGATAATAAAGAAGCATTTCTATCTATTAAGATCTTGTTATTCTTGGGTTTATTTATATTTTCATATGTTTCTGGGTTAGATCTATAACAAGTGGTATCAAAGCTATAACAAGTGGTATCAGAGCTACAACAATTGGTATCAGAGCACTTTCTTGGGCAAAAAAAGTGGAATTTTCTTTTTATCTTTTGCAGGATTTCGGGGGTAGCGAGTTTGCAGATCAGATCTGTACATTTTGGTGCAAGATCTACAAAATCTAATTGCAAATCTGGATTCTATGTGAAAAAATACCTGATTTCAAAAAAAAAAGAACGGTCGAATTTGAGTCCGGATGAAGGAGATATCGCTGATTTAAAAATCAGTGGGGTTGCAGACAATTTTTCGGGGCAATGCATTTGCAGCACAGATCTGGACATCCTGGTGCAATATCTACAAAATCTAATTCTAGATCTGGATTCTTTGTGAAAAAATACTCAATTTCAAAAAAACATCAGTCGAATCGGAGTTCGGATGAGGGAGATATAGCTTATTTAAAATCAGCTCTTTTTGTAGAAATTTTGGTGACGGCAGGAGAGTTGCAGCACAGATCTGAAATTCCAATGCCTGGATCAAGATTTCTATCACATGGGTAGATGCAGAATGACTGGTCCATTTCTAAAAATAGGTCATAATAGGGATTCTGAGCAATATTGACTAAACTGTGACAATTCCAAATTTTCGCCAAGTTTTCATGGCGGGCACGGTTTTACAGGAAAAGATAATGGTCCTACTATTGAAGAATACATAAAGAAAACAAAAATCATATGGAAAAATAATTGGAAATGGTGGATAGTGGAGCTATTTAGAGAGGAGGCAGCCACATGGTGGGGATTACTTAACCAAAAGAAGTGTCTCAACCTGCCCGATGAAGAATTTGAAAAATTACTTTTAAACAGATGGTCTCATGCCAAAAAACAAGATAAGGAGAAACATGTGGGTCTATTTCCTACTGGTATATCCTTATTACAGGTTCATGGATTAATTCAGAAAGAGAAGATTATTGTTTCTATCAATCCTAGTTGCAAGCATAATTTCATCAATGTTAATTTGGCAAACAAATTGCAAGTTCCAGCAAAACAAATTGAAAATACACAGGTTGATGATGAGGATGTTCAAATTTATAAGGATTTGAAGCTTTCTATCGATAAGTATGTGTTGCATGGTGATTTTTATACTTCAGATATGATAACATGGATGTTGTTTTGGGATACCCTTGGATGGAATCAGTGGGTACTATCAATATTAATGTACAGAAGAAATTCTTGAAGCTCTGGTATAAAAAGAAGAAAATTACATTACAGGATATTTCCATAAATAAACATGTAGAGTCCACGGAGGTTGACGCAGAAGATGTTCCAGGGACTGACATATCAGATGATGAGCAGTTGATGGTCGACAATCAAACACAAACAGAGGCTGAAGTCGAAAAGGTAACAAGTGTTGACACATCTGATGAGGGTTCAGTGGTTGAAGTCATATTGGAAAAGAAGACACCACAACAGGCACCACAGCAGGGTGAATTAAAGAAAAAGACACCGTGGGTTAAAACTTCAACATATTATCACCCACATCACCCCGCAAGAAAACAACCATCAAGATGGCAACCAATTAGCCACACAGACAACAACCCCCACAGGACAGATAGAGAGGAGCGAAGATCCACCTACTACACATTTACACAGAAGAGCTACCACAGTCAACTTCCATCTCAAGCGAGCGAGGCACCAGTGAGACCGAGGGTTCACCTTTCTCTTGGATGGCTAGATGCACGTGCATGGTACCAGTGGACTACTCTTTTGAGTAGATCTTATTATTTGTGTTCTTCCCATGTTTCGGGACGAAACATGCTTAGGGGGGTGAAATGTTATATACCGAGGGGGGGTAATATGGGGCACCGAGGGAGGTACCCAAGGTAATAATGTAATAATGGGATGGGCCATAGTAATAAATAAGGTGGTTAACCCATGTCATGTAAGGGACCACAAGTAGTTAATAATAATGTAAGGGGCCCATGGTATTAGTTGATGGTATGAAGAAACCATGGTAATGATGCATGGTATTGTATGTATGAGGCCTACATAGAGGCTAGAGACTCCACATGGAGAGATATGAAGAGAAGTATTCGTGTATGAACAAGCATATGGCTTGTGGAGTGTTCTCCTTCCTTAAGGAGTGAATGTATGGTGTTGCCCTACCTTAAGGGTTTGATAATAAAGAATTATTTCATATCATTTCTGGGTTTATTTTCATTGTCATATATTTTCTTATTAGATCTATAATATTCTTGGGTTAGATCTACAACAAGTGGTATCAGAGCTACAACAATCTTATTCCACAAAATTATTTTTATCTCAGTCAAGGTCCTATGGAGAGTGAGGTCTTTCTCCAAGGCCTTTATCTTATTTTCCAAGGCCTTTACTTCCCTGGTTTTCTCAGCAACTGTCATTTTTGACTTATCATAACTAGCCTCAATCTTGGCTAGCTTTTCTTTTGTTTCCTTCATCTCTGCCATTTGCAACTCAAGAGCCTTAATCTCTTTCATCATGGCCTCCATGCTCAAGCTGGCCTCTTGCACTGCTGCTGCTGTTGGATCTGCTGAAGTGGATGCACCTGCTGTTGAAGTTGAACCTGGGGGAGGTGCTGCTAAAGTAACTGTTATTGAAGGAGCTGTAATTGTTGGAGCTGGTACTATTGGAGTAGTTTGGGATGGTTGAGGGGCCAACTCTGGTTGTTTCCCTCGTTGAGCTTCCTCCAATGCTTTCTCTATTTCCATTATCCTTTCATTCATCCTCATAAGTAAGCTTACCACATCCTCTACTTCCTGTTGTTGTGCTACTTCTACAGTTTGAGGATGTATGGTGACTGGAAGCTTCATTTGTTTTCTTAATGTTGCTATGTCTTCCTCCTTCTTTCTAATCAAGGCCTGTGTGCCTTTGGGATCTTTGGGATCATGTCCCAACTCTATGATGATCTCCTCCAAGGTTTTTATCCTATTATCCTTGGCCAATGATGAGGCCTTTTCCAGCTCTAACTGGGTAGAAGTATTATATAGAGAGTTTTGCAATCTGTGGGCTAATAGAGCCTTGTCTGCCAGTGTAGAATAAACCATTTCTCCTATCTGCTTATGTAATTCAATCTGGTCTAAAGGATGTATATCTTTTGCTAGTACCTCCAGATTGGTTCTAATGTAATCTGCAGTTGACTGTGGCTGCTGTGTAGTAGGCCTGAAGTGACTGAGTGTCATCTTCTCTGCTTCTATATCATAGGTTGCCATTAGCCTTTGCTGATTTGTCGGAGCCATTCTCATTAACTGGTTGTAAAGCTGAAACCTTATAGGCTCGTTTCTAGCTTTAATCTCTATGAATGCCTTCTTTATATCCGAGCCCCTTTGGGCCTGCTGTTGGGAGGATGAAACCTCCCCAACTGGTTGTTTCTCTTGCTCCTGCTAAAAGGAGCTGGCCAATGTTTCCAAGATAGGAGGGATCTACTGCTCAGAAGTCCCCTCACCCCTGATGTTTCCTATGGTCTCTTAAGTTATTTCCTCCTCGGCATAGGGGTTTAGCCTCTACCTTTTTTCTCCTTGCTGGTCCGTGGATGTCCCTGTGGGTGTCCCATCTGTTCTATCCCTCTTTTTACCTCTTTCCTCATTGTGAGGAGTTTGTAGCATAGGGATTTCAGGTGCTTTTGTTTGTGTTAAAGGGCTTTGCTCTTGACCCTTTTCCAGATTTGAGGATGGTTGCTCCTCCATTGTGCTTTGCTGTTCAAAATGTTCAATTTCTTTGCCCTTTTCTGCTGATGATATGGCCTATTTAGCAGGCTACCTTGAAGTAGTAGTTGATGTGCTTCCTCCCACTGATTGGGGCTGTGTGAAGGTGACCTGTGCAACATAATCTAGGTCAATCCTTTTCTCAATTTCTTTCATGTGTCTCTCTAATTTTTCTTTTTCAGTGAGCTCTTCATCATCTAAGGTGCCCTCTACCCACTCTGGTTGATTGGCATATTGTTCATTGTGGGGGAGTAGCTGGTGCACATATCCTGAAAGCCTATGTTTGATTCTTCTAAGGCTTATGAAGTGTTCAGGGTCATATGGTGCCCAGTAGAAGCTCTTTTTCAGCATGAGTTCTTGTCCTAGAATGTTGTCGGCATCTTTCCATGCTTCTTCCCTTTTGTTGAAAACAAAGGGACCCAACTAGTGTCTGATTTTAAGCTATGCCTTCTTGTTTTTCCCATGGAAATGGGTCAAATCTGCATTATTGAATTGCCTGAAATATTCCAAGGCAAAAAGTCTCATCGGGACATATCTTGGCAGCTTATAGGGAGACAACTCACACCCATAAATTCTAATTACTGTGTGGTTTTGGTAGAAGTACCAATCACCAATGTTGTAGCCCTTAGAAAGATGCAAGATCCTTTGCATTTTAGTAGTAAGCCTAGTAAGAGGAGTCACCACCAATAGGCAAGTAGCAGGGTAAATGAATAGGTCAATAAACTCACAATATGTGTATGGAGAATGGTGGACTTCATGGAAAACTGAGGTCTAATAAACAACAGATCTCCTCTCTCGCTTTGGGTCTAATCTCCTGATAGGAACCTTAAAACTATCTGGGTGATAGTAGAGCAGCAAGTGGTATATATAAGAATTGTATTTAAACACTCTTTCTCTCTCCATCATCATGAATTGTTCATGTATCTTGCTTTCTATGAATGTGGCATAGTCATACATGACAGCAGGGGGCTGCCCTGGGGTGAATATGGTTAGGAGAAAGAATACAGTCTCATCCACAAATTCTCTTGTTTTGCATCCTAAGATGTATGAAATCATGTCCGCCATGAGCTTCCCTGTTTCATTAAATGAAACCTGATGATAGGGAGGAGGATGATCATATTAGCACTTTGGTTTCATGAACTACTGACTAACTCTTGATATTTCTGCTTTGGAGAGCCTTGGACCCTGATCTAGCCAGAGTTTCATTGTGAGGGAAACCAGAGTTTGAGGAGGCTCAAAGTTCAGCATTTCATTTATAGCTTTAGGAGTGATATAGAAGAGCACAAACCCATCTGGACTGAGAATTGCCCTCAGAGTGGGTTCATAGTGTGCATGGCATAGGTGGATGAAATCAGGTAGCACATTGACTTTTGGAAGGTAATAGAGGGGCATGCTGGATTGCCAAATCCCTAGAACATCAGTGTTATTCCTGTGATTGTGTTTGAATTGGCCCACAGCTTGGAGGTGAGAAGTAAGGCCCATCATATCTCTGATCTGAAAGTCTCTGTCTGCTAATGGTAGCCACTCTAAGTCCATATGTGGAGCATTTAAAGGAGCAATGTTCAAGGCTACTGGAGTCTCCATATCTGATAGTACTGGTATGGATGGAAATGTAGGTGTAAAATAGCAATACAAAGTGGAATTTAAGCTCAGAGGATATTGACAGCAGTATGAAAACTGACTTTCTTTCCCAAACCAATTTCTGTGTATTCAATTTATGATGAATAACAAATTTACAACCCTTTGACTGTGTTTTTCACACAATTTTGCCAAATCATAGGCTCTGTAGGAAGAACGCTGAGAGGATTTGTATTGAATTTTGCCCAAGGGGGCAAGTCTGCAGAGGGAAAGGGAAAATGAGGGTTCCCCTTTAAGAAAATAGGATGCAATTAATCAGAATAGGGCGCTCAACTAATTTAACTCAAAGTTTGAGCGATTTGTGTAGTTTGTGGGCAGATATAGATGAACAGAGTGTAGGAATAGCTTGTTTGTAGAGGAGATCAGTTGAAATTTGCAGGTTTGCTGTGAATTACCAGCTTAATAAGAAATGTCAGACAGGGAAGGATTGGCAGGAGTGCCAATGGAGATAAAATGCAGGTACCTTCGGCAATTTTGAACAGAGAAGAGAAAAAACAGGGCTTTCGGGTGAAATGCAGATAAATACCTCTTTAAAGGGTGCTAAGGGCACTTGACATGTACAGGTTGAGTAGTGGAGATGAACTACGGTGTCTAATTTGCAGGTTGATAGGCTATAGAATCTCCGGGAGTGAAAATAGCGGAAAAACGCATGCACGTCGTTTACACAGCGAAAACAGAAATAAAACAAAAATTGTCATTTTCACGACTTTTAACCAAATTTTGGAAATTTGGCGCTTTTTGGCGCGTTCCTCGGATGATGTCATCATGACGTATTTTTTGTGAGGTAGCGGGTATGGAAGATGACGTGGCGGGTGACGTAGATGATGACGTCATCATGACATGGTGGCAGGGTGATGACATCAGCGGGTGACATGGCGCAGGTACAGCACAGTGGCAGGTGACTTGGTGGCATCGTCATGTGGTGACGTAGGAAAGCGGGGAGGGCGGTAAGTGTTTGTGTCGGACCGCTTTTGGTACGGGAGTGGTATGTGTCAAGGGTGGCCCGATGCAATAGGCGGCCGACAGCTGTCCCGGTGTACGATGTTGAAACCGTCGACCATCGGGTACTATCATACAGCTACGAAGGGGCGCCCGATATTCATTAGGGCCGTCGGATCTGGGAGGGCCGATCCTACAGTGGACGGGAGGGAAAAGTGATCGGGGTTTAACAGAAATGCGTGCCCGATAAACGTTAATTATTCGCGGCTTCGGGTGGGTTTGAACCTTAGGTTTTGGATTTAATGTGCGCTAGAGGTCATGGTTATTCATTGATCAAATACCAATGAAATCCAAATGTTATGGAACCAGCTCACAAAAAGATAGAAAAGAGGGTTCCACGCCTTAGAATTCAGCCTCTTCGAGGGGGCAACCTCCTTTACATTACATAAATGAACAATTCTTGGATGTTACAAATGAAAAGACCTCCTTTCTATATATAGGAGTCTAAGGGCTCATAACATAAGTAGAGCCGACATAACAATAATAATGTAAGGGCACAATAATAACAATAGTGGGCTTCTATGGGGCACAATAGTAACAATATGGGCACTACATGGGTACATCAATATAATAAGGGGGTTGTACTAATAATAACAAGGGGTTACACTAGTAGTATAGGGGCCTAACATGCCCCTCTCCTCCAAAAAGTGTTGTCCTCAACGCTTGAGTAGTTCTTGATGCTTC
>APFE030829764.1:3715-55336 GCA_000404065.3 Pinus taeda | reverse complement strand
GGGGGTTTAATATGGTTATTTATTTAACCAAAAGTTAAATAAATCCCAAGGGAAACGACGCGGAGGGGCTAACAATGGCTCCCAAATGGACTTAACGTTTCCTGACTTGTATTTATTTGGCTATAGTTGCCATGGGGGGAATATTTAGTGTTTTTTGGGGTTTTTATATAGTTTCTTGTAGAATAGGGGTAGGGAAAATGATTTAGGGAGCTAGATAATAGGGTTAGATGTTAATATGGAATGAAAAAGGAAATGGATGTATGCTAAGTTTATAGAATGGAAACTTAAGCATAGGGAAATGAATGGAATGTGAAAAGATTAATTTTACACAAGAAATGTGGCTTCTTTTGACTAAGTCAACTCAGATGTCAACTTGGTTTTTAACAAGAATGGAATGAAAATGGATTTTTTGGGCAGATCCCTAGGTCCTTGAGGGGATGTTAGTGAATGTTTTATGAGGGGATGAAAGGGTAGTTAGTCATGCTTCCTTGTTGTACCATCAAACAACTGGCATGGTGCTAATGCCATAAGTGAGATAAGTATTTCTTGACAAGACCACAAGTGATTACCAATCTGCTTCTGCAACCTCAAACTACCTACCCAGCCTAATACACCTAACATTTTTTCTTCCTTTGCATTGGGTGCACTTAAACTGGCAAACCCTGATTGTCCCTTTTTCTTTTGACTGCCCTCCTATCTAATTGTACCCTTATCTCTTCCAAGCACCCAGATTAAGTAGTTGGGCTCCTTAAATTCTCTACCTAGCTAGCCATCTACCAAGTTTGAAATGTTTGGACAGGTATTGCTTTCTCTATTCTACAACAACAATTTAAACATGGCATGGTCCAGATTGAACTGTTAGGCCATCCATCAAATGAACTGAACAGCAGTACCTCCACATGGTAATCTTGCAAAATAAGATAGCAGTGGCATTTTAACTAGCCACTTTCCTAGTCTTTGGTTTGGGGTTTTTCATTATTTTTTCTAACCAATTGATTTTCTTGCCTTTTGATTATTCTTTTAAGGCATACCCTCTTTTCATCTTTTAAATTTCTTTGCCTGTATACAAAATATGGAACCTCTGCAGCATGCAGGGATGAACATATTTAGCACTTCCACTGTCAATCATGAAAAATGAAACCTATTGGTATAGGAATCTAACGGATATAAAAATATTTTCTTTTAGATCTCCATTCAAGAAAGCAGTTTTTACATCCATTTGATGGACTTTCCAACCGTTCTGAGCTACTAGGGCAAAGAGTGTCTGGATGGTAGCCCATTTTGCTATGGGGGGAAATTTTTCCTCATAATCGAGCCCTTCCTTCTGTGGAAAACCTTTTTCCACAAGCCTAGCTGTGTGCTTATCAAGTGAGCCATCAGCTTTATACTTGTTCTTGTAGACCCACTTGCAACCAATTGGTTTAGTTTGTAATGAGGATCAACCAGCTTCCAAGTGACATTCTTTATCAAGGTATCATACTCATTTTGCATAGCTTCTTTTCATTCATCATGAGAAGCAGCTTCTTTGAAGGAATTTGGTTCAAAATATATAAACAAATTCAATTCACAATCATAAGAAACATCCATATCAACAGGTGAATAAGAGTCATCTACATCACCTCCATTTTTCCAATTTGAATTTCTAGTTCCTATCTTTCCAACCTCATCAGGATAATCACTTTCAAGTGTCTTTGTTAGCCACTTTGGGGGACCTTTCTCAGATGGTCAAAGCTACTCTGTTGATTGAGTTGGGACTGAATCAAGATTGAGTCTACCAATTCTGTTAATCAGATCACTCAAAGTGTCATCCGTTGTTGGATTTTCATGCAGGGGAGAGAGTGCTTCAGAATAAGATTCCACAGGTTGATCTAGTATAGGAATCCCCCCTTCAAGATGTGGAATCTGATTATCAAATTCTTGAAATGATTTTTCATTTGTGAATCTATCCAAGCGATCAGGTTGCCTTTCAACAACATTGTCAGTTTTGGATGATTCAAGAAAGATTACATCGCTAGATACAAAAAAACATTTGTTGACCTCATCATAGAGATGGTATGATTTGGAGGTGTTTGAATAGCCCAGGAAGATACACTTATGACTTCTTGCACCAAGCCCATTTTGCTATCAAGGCATAAGAGGTGGAACCAAAGACCCTGAGATGTTTTACCGAAGGAATGTGCCCATACCACATTTCATAAGGAGTCTTGTTTATGATAGTATTAGATGGACATATATTCTTTATATATGCAACACATAGAATTGCATCAGCCCAAAAAATCATTTTTACATTTTTGAAGAACATCATGGAGCATACCATATTTAAGATTGTCCTATTCATTCTTTTAGCTACTCCATTCTGTTGTGGATTATAAGGCACAATTGTTTGATGTTTGATCCCATGTTGGCGAATATAATTTTCAAATTTATTTGAATTCTTTTCCATTATTAGTGTGAATAGAGCCAATATGAGATTGTGCATCATTTTCAATCTATGTATGAAAGTTCTTGAATGCTTGAAAAGCATCAGATTCGTTCTTCAATAAATAAACCCAACACATTCTGGTGTAGTCATCAATAAATGTCATCATATATTTATTTCCATTTGTAGAAGGAATAAGCATTGGACCACATAAATCTAAATGAATGAGTTCAATTTTTCTATGTGCTCTTGAATGTGAATCATGAAAAGACTATTTTCTATGCTTTCCTAGAATGTAAGCATCAATTGCTTAAGTTTCCTAGGAATTGTAGGCAAACCAGTAACACCATTTTTCTTCGACAAGCGGAGGTTGTCATAGTTCAAGTGTCCAAATCTAGCATGACGTAATAAACTTGATGGAAATGTACCTTCTTCATAATGATAATTGTATGAGAAATGTTGTGCATGAGCAGAGGTACCCTGCAGCTTTAGAAGCCTTTCTTCTTCTATCCCCGTCATGACAAGTGAGTGGTCAGATTCTTTTCTCACCTCAAGCTTGCTATCAAACATATGAATGGAGTGACCTTTCTGGTGGATGTGGACCAAGGACAACAAGTTTCTCCTCAGCTGTGGGAGATATTGAAAATGTTGCAGAAGAAAGTCTGGAAGACCAGGCAATTTAAGCCTGATTGTGCCAAGCCCTGATGGCTTGAGTTTTGATTGGTTTGCAAAGTATACTACTCCATAAACATTGTCAATAAATTCTTCAAAAAAAATCTTTTCTATGAGTCATGTGGCAAGTTGCTCCTAAATCAAGCAACCAATCATTTTTCGAAGAAGCAAGTGAATCATTAAATAAGTCTTCATTTACTCCAATATTACATTGTGCCACAACATAATGAGCGGATTCAGGTGCTTTACCTTTGTTTGTGTCATTAGTTTTACCTTTGGGTTGGTTTCTTTGCTGCTCAATTTTTTCCCAAGGTAACTTGCATGTGGAGGCATCATGTGATCCATTTCTTTTGCAACGTATGCAATGAAAATTTGACTTTTCTCCTTGAGAGTGTCTGCCCCCTATCTCTGAAATATCTTCCTCTTCCTCTTCGACCACCTCTTCCTCTGGAAGAATCTTGGGCAAGATCATTTTCTTTATGAGCAAAGCAAATAGCCTCTTCAGAAAATTTAGGGGTTGTCTCCTTCCCAAAAGCTTTCTCTCTTTAGGCAAATTTTTTCGCAAGGGAGTCAAAGGTAATATCTTTGAGATTTCCATTTGCTTGCAATGACTCAAGATAATTGGAGTAAGTAGGATAAAGTGCCTTGAGAAAAGCGATCATAGGAATATCCAATTCAACCTTAGTGACTTTGATATCATGCATTATAGATTTTACTTTGGATGCAAGAGCAAGAGGATCATTATTTTGTAATTCAAGGGTGAAGAGTTTAATCATGAGTTGAACAACTTCAAGTGCAGAGTGTGAGACATAGAGTTCTTTCAAATTTTGTAAGGCTTTGAAAGCATTTGAAAATGGCTAAATTTGTCGACTCACCTCTTCACTTACTGATGCTGCAATCAATGCATAAGCTTTGTTGTTCTTATTTTCCCAAATGGCGAGCACCTTGTCTGAGGTAGGCTAGATTGGTGCTTCGTCTCCTTCTCCAACACACAATCCTTTCCATAGCTCATTAAATATGAGAGTGTGTTGGATTTTCCACGACAATTCATTATAATTCTCCTTTCCATTGAGAACTACTCCCACAATAGATATAATTGAATGCATTGTAAAATCTGTGTACAATGGAGAAAAAAATATTGTTGCTGCAAAATTTCACTCGTAAAATGATTGTTATACCAACAATGTTCAACTTAACAACATTCAACATTCACCTGAATATTAGAGTCTGATTGTAGTTGTAGTTCTTTTGTTGCTTTGTATGGTAAAGAGAAATGGAAGAGATGAGCGGAGGAGATGAACGGAGGAGGGCCATCGATGGAAAGTGATCAATGTTATCGCAAGCAAAATAAGTTAGGACGATAACCATGGCTAAAGGCATATTTCATGTTACAAGTGGGATTCCGGGTGGATAAAAAATGGTAAGTGGTATGGAGAGGGGAGCACTCGATTCCACTAAGCGATGGACATGTAAAGACTAGGGGAGAGAGAAAAACCGCTCATATTAGGCGGGTAACTCTCATGTAACTAATGCACCCGAAATCGCTATAAACCATTGGATTTTCAGGAAATGATCAACGATGTAGATTAAAAGGCACTTTTTGGGTGGGTAACCACTGTGCAAGTGGTCCCCCTTGAAATCAATGTCAGCCGTCGGATCTGGAGGTTGAGATCAACAGTGGAGAACGAGCCGAAGAAAGTGAAAACTTAGGAATTGTGTCCGAGCTGGTTTAATGAAGGGTATGATCGCATTGCAAACATGCAACAATATTGATCGGGGAAAGATATTTGCGATATGTGATTAAAGAACAGACCCGACGATATTTATATATGGGTTTATAATACTTGAGATTTGACTCAAGGGAATATGAAAAATGATATATGTGAATATGAAAAAGGATATATGGTTCTTAAATGCGAAAGAATATATATACCATACTTAGAGCAGGAGGAAATCCAAGTCATTACAACACCTTTGGCTTCAACAACTAGCTCCAATGCAACACACTTCAATGAATGTATTAAATGATAAATGAGATTTCACAGGGATTTGACAAAAATGTTAGCCTGCAAAAGATGCAAAACAAAGCCAAAATAGAATAGGAGTTACAAATTAAAAAGGAAGCCAAAAAATGGTGCGTGCTCTGATACCATGTCAGACCAGGAGGTAACTCGTCAAATCAGAACTCATAGTATTCATTGAGGTTGTTCATTATTATATACAAGAGGGAGTGATTGTTCAGTTCATCTCCCGATGACTCTCTATCTTCTCTATTATTTATTTACATTAATTACAGCTGTACACCCAATCCATCTAATTAGGTGTCAACACAAGTGATGGAAAACACATACTCACTTTTACATTTTAAAATGGAACAAATGATTTACAAAAGCACGACCATGACAAGCTAGCATATCTAGAAACCATTTTTCACTTATCAAGGTGAATAGGTCATTCCCCTATGGTGTGTTTGCTTGTTGAACAATTGTTTCACTTGGTTCATGCATCGACACTTTGTCTTTTAGGCGTTGCTCTGGATGGAGCCTCCAACAAGTGGCTCTTTGATGGCCACTTTTGTCACAATGACTGTAACATGTCTTCTTCCTCCAGATCTTCTTAACATGTTTCTTTACCCATTGTTGAGAGGGCCTTTCACGCCTCATCCTTTTGTGTGTTACCATTCTTTTCCAACACTTAGAAAATGTATGGTTATGTAATGCCCAAAAGGTACATGTTCTTCGATTCCATGATTTACGTTCATCATTAACAACATGATTACAATCGAAATGAACATTCGAATATTGAAACTAGTTATACCTTTCCTTGCCATATCTTGTGTATGTATAGCGATGAGAGCTTGCCTCAGCTCCTTCCCTAAAATGGGCACTACCATGGGATGATGGGGATGTGTTCCCATCATTCTCTTTCCTCGACAATTTTGACAATGTCTCATAAAAATATGAAACCTTCGAGCATTCTCCCTTGGTGTATATCAAGCCCACAAATTGATGTTTATGCACAACCTCCAAAGGTTGAGTTATGCCTTGGTTATTAACACAAAGTTATTTTTCCTCCTCATGCCTCATCCTAGTAAGAAGCCTCATGTTTGTCCCTGTAATTGGGATCTCCAAATATCCAACAGAAATCATACTATGTGAAGATGAAATCGAAAGGAAATCAACATCTTTTACCTCCTCTATCGATTTAGAAAAAGCTAATGAGAGCTTCTCATCATCTGTTGTTGGTGGTTTGCTAGTTGTCTCAGTGCATTCACCAAATTCTTTCCTGACATACCCAAGTCTTGACTGACGAGGTAATTATTCTACTTTGATGGGGTTGATAATGCCTTGGCCATTAATTCCCAAGCCTTTTCCTTCATAACCCATTCTCTTTAACAGTTTGGAGCCAATTCTTGTGGTATGATTTTCAAAAACAAAGAAATCTTCATCAGGAAACATACATGAAGATGGAGAACTACTTTTTACCTCACATGGGTTACGTTGTATCTTTTCCAAGGCCTCGTCCTTAGCTTGCAGCTATCATAGCAAACTATGTTTCTCCTCTTTCTCTTCATGTAGAAACATCTTCAATTCAGCATTCTCTATTTGAAGCTTTTTGTTTTTGTGCTTCAGTTCTTCCAGGGCCTCTTTTGTGGCTTGCAACTGAAGCTGCAATCTCTCCTTTTCCTCTGTCTATTTCAGTAGAGTTTCATACATTACTTCCAACCTTTTGGAAATTTTGAGCATGGTCTCTTACATCACTTTTTCATCTTCTGTCACTGTACATTCCACTGTTCATGCTTGCAATTCACATCAACGTAAAGACCGATCCGATACCACTTGATCTGGGTCAGGGTATGACAAAGGACCCTTCCAATACCTTTCACTTTTGTGATGTGTTAAATTGCAATAAAAAAGACATAAATGAATACATCAGCATGTTGTAAAGAAGAGGAACATAACAATCATCAGCACATGAAAACATAAGCCGTTGACAATGGAGTTCGTCCAGGAGGGACTATGTCTTTGGTCCCCGGTGTCAAGATGGTGTAGGCCGCTGCATTAAGAGCTGTCAATAGTGATGATGTACATAAGAGGTGATGTCACTATCATACAAGGAAAATTCCCTCATGCAGGAGTGGCTCCAAGAGATGTTCTACTACAAGAACTCTCAGTCAAAATGAATCCTATCAGTATGACATCAACTCATGCATGAGGATAATGAGAATCCTGCTAACATGGCATAAAATGGATCTCAATGCAATCATACTTGGCGACACATGAGTATCCCATCAACATAACGACAATGGGATCTGAAACAAAACATGATGAATCATGACAACAAGTACATCCAATAGATGATTCCGTGTTACATCAAGTAGGAATCATGAAACAAGTAAGCAAACAAGATCCTACGTCAAACATCAAACAAGGATTTGTGCAACACAATGCATAGAAAAAGAAGTACATGAACACACTTCATATACATCACATCTTGAGGCCATCTGAAGAAGAGGATGTCAAAATGCTGGAGCTGGTCATACCATCAATCTCGCTGCATTGAATCCCATGGAAATGGCTCCTTGCATATGAATGCTGACACCTGCACTCCACTTTGAAAAGTGGCCAAAAAATGAAATGAACAAATGGAAAATTTTAATGCACCATCAGATTTGTGGCATCGAATAGTGCAAAATCAACTATCAAATTTCTGAATTTTGAGAAAGTGGAAATCTAGGGCTTAAGGAATCTTTTAGATTCCCCCTAGATTCCTTAAAGATTCCCTCTTTCAAGTCCTCTGAAAATCTGCTGCTCAGATAAGGAAACTAACTGTGCCATCGGGTTCATGTTGCCGAGATGTGTAGAATCGACATAAAATTTGTCCAATTTGGGCAAACATTTCACCCTTGTGAGAATTTTTCCCAATCATGGTTCCACCCACAAATAAATTAATTAAAAACTATTGTCTCAGTTTATCTGCCCACTCCTAGTTCCTCCATGCTTGAGCGCATTGATGAAATTAATGTTTGTATAATTTTTTAGGGTAGATAAACCAAGGAAGGCCTTTGGTAGTTTGGTAAGGAAAACAAATTATGAGGAGGAGATTGAGTGGTCAAACCCCGACCCCTCCATAGTAATCCCCAAACAGTTTTAATAAACCGCATGTGTACTTTGTTGGGGGTCGAGTCTGCATTGGGCAGCCCGCCCTGTAACTCCCGCAACCCATTTCAGTTTTGGAGGTGTGTTGCGTTAATGTTTTATGGTGCAGAGTTTGGTGGTTTGTACATGGTACATGACATGGTTGGTGTGTTATTTTGTCCCGTGGGGCCGCTGTGTGGCCGGGGGCGGCCCTCCTGCCGGTCATGTGTTCAACTCCCACCACCTTCTTTTAATGCATTGGCATGTATGGAAATTTTTGGGTGTTGGTCAGGTCCACTGGAGGTGGCCCACGCCCACACTATATTATGTTATATCATGGTGAACGGGAGGTTGGAGGAGTGTCTGAGGGGGTCATGGTCGCCAACCCAATTAAACATAGTTTTTTTTTGTTAAAGCAGTTGGGTCGTCAGGGGTCATGGCCCATTGGCCCTTTTTTTAATAAATTTTGTTTTCTGGTGTGTTTTGGGGTGGTGGGGGTGGTATATGTATATATGTATATGTATATGTATATGTATATGTATATATATATGTATATGTATATGTATATATTATTTTTATTACAATAGGGTTGTTTTTCAAATCTTTAGAAAAGATATTGGGAAAATTAACAAGGCCACAATTTTGACCGCTTTTGGGAGTTAGGTTTCATGCCCCGGGGTCAGTCAAATTGTAGGACACTTAAACCTAGTCCACAACCCAACTTTGACCAAGACTTTGATTGGCTCATTCTCCCTCATATGAGCTTGGATTGATGAACCTTTCATACCCCTGCGATCAAGATGACGAGATCTACGCTCTGGTGCTAGTTTGAAAGCATTATTATCATTTTTATTTTCGAGCTTCCATAAGCCCTCTTTGTCCTGTGTGTGTCCTGGGAGCCACCTAGATCAGTCCTCCCCACTAAGGAGCTTTTGGTCCTCCAAAATCATGAAAAATAATCTGCAACTTCTTTGTACCTTGTTTGCATCACAAGCATCTTGAAAGGTATCGCTTCCATCTCCTTCACCTTTGTTCTTTGGAGCCTTAAGTGATGAGCCGACACCTGCAACCTTTGCAACCTATAGTACATTATTTTGCAAATTACATGCTTGAATTTCATGACCAATTGATGACCCAAGCATCCCATACTTTCCACGAGCTTATAACACATACTCGATGGTCAAGTTTACATCGATGGGCACAATACCCCTGCTATGAAAACAAGGCCAACATAGCATTGTTGCTTCAACAAGTGATAGAAAACACATCATCACTACAACACATGATTCACAAAGATAAGGCCAAAACTATTTTCTATTTGACTAGTGATGGAAACACGACATCACTTTCACAGTTTATCATGCAACTCAAAATAAGACCAAACGTCATTGTTTCTTAATAAGTGATGGAAAGCACATCATCACTTTTACATTTTAAAATGCAACAAATGATTTACAAAAGCATGACCATGACAAGCTAACATAACTAGAAACAATTTTTTACTTATCAAGGTGAATGGGTCATCCCCCTGTGGTGCTTTTACTTGTCGAACAATTTTTTCACCTGGTTCATGCATCAACACTTTCTCTTTTAGGCGCTGCTTTAGATGGAGCCTCCAACAAGTGGCTCTTTGATGGCCACTTTTGTCGCACTGACTGCAATATGTCTTCTTTGTCCAGATCTCCTTAACATGTTTCTTTACCTATTGTTGAGAGGGTCTTTCACACCTCATCCTTTTGTGTGTTGCCATTCTTTTCCAACACTTAGAAAATGTATGGTTATGTAATCCACAAAAGGTACATGTTCTTCAATTCCATGATTTACGTTCATCATGAACAACATGATTACAATCAAAATGAATATTCGAATATTGAAACTAGTTATACATTTCCTTGCCATCTATGGTGTAAGTATGACAATGAGAGCTTGCCTCAGCTCCTTCCCTATAATGGGCTCTACCATGGGATGATGGGGATGTGTTCCCATCATTCTCTTTCCTAGATGATTTTGACGTTGTCTTGTAAGAATTTGACACCTTCGAGCATTCTCCCTCGGTGTATCTCAAGCCTGCGAATCAATGTTTATGCACAACCTCCAAAGGTTTAGTTATGCCTTGGTTACTAAAACCAAGTTCTTTTTCCTCCTCGTGTCTCGTCCTGGTAAGGAGCCTCATGTTTGTCCCTATAATTGGGATCTCCAAATCTGCAACAAAAATCATACTATGTGAAAATGAAACCGAAAGGAAATCAACATCTTTTAACTCCTCTATCGATTTTGAAAGAACTGATGAGGGCTTCTCATCATCTTTTGTTGGTGGTTCTCTAGCTATCTCGATGCATTCCCAAACTTCTTTCCTGACATACCCAAGTCTTGCCTAACGGGGTAATTCTTCTACTTTGATGGGGTTGAAAATTCCTTGGCCATTAATGCCCAAGCCTTTTCCTTCATAACCCATTCTCTTCAACAGTTTGGAGCCAATTCCTGTGGTATGATTTTCAAAAATAACAAAATCATCATCAAGAAACATAGACGAATATGGAAAACTACTTTTTAGCTCACATGGGTCATGCTGCAGCTTTTCCAAGACCTTGTCCTTAGCTTGCAGTTGTCATAGAAAACTATGTTTCTCCTCTTTCTCTTCATGTAGAAACATATTCAATTCAATGTTCTCTGTTTGAAGCTTTTGGTTGTTGTGCTTTAGTTCTTCCAGACCTCTTCTGTGGCTCACAACTTAAGTTGCAATCGCTCCTTTTCCTTTGTCTCTTTCTGTAGAGTTTCATACATTACTTCCACCCTTTTGGAAATTTTGAGCATGGTCTTGTACATCGCTTTTTCATCCTCTGTCACTGCACGTCCCATTGTTCACACTTGCAATTCACATCAACACAAAGACTGCTCCGATACCACTTGATTCAAGTTACAGTGTGACAATGGACACTTCCAAGACCTTTTACTTTGATGATGTGTTAACTTGCATTTAAAAAAAACATAAATGAATACATCAACATGCTGTAAAGAACAGGAACATGACAATCATCAGCACATAAAAACATAAGACGTTGATAACGAAGTTCATTTATGAGGGACTACATCTCCGAGCCCTAGTGTTAAGATGGTGTAGGTCGTTGCATTAAGTGTTGTCAATAGTGATGATGTACATAAGAGGTGACATCGCTATCATACAAGGAAAATTACCTCACGCAGGAGTGGCTCCAAGAGATGTTCCACTACAGGAACTCTCTATCGAAAGGACTCCTATCAATATGACATAAACGCATGCATGAGGATAATGAGCATCCTGCTAACATGGCATAAAATGAATCTCAATGCAATCATACATGGCGACACATGAGTATCCCATCAACACAACGACAATGGGATGTCAAACAAAACATGACGAGTCATGATAACAAGTACGTCCCACATATGATTCCACGTCACATCAAGCAAGAATCATGTAACAAGTAAGAAAACAAGATCCCACATTAAACATCAAACAAGGATCTGTGCAACACATTGCATAGAAAAAGAAGTACATGAACACATTGCATATACCTCACATCCTGAGGCCATCTGAAGAGGAGGATGTCAAAATGTTGAAGCGTTGTACCATCAATCTCGTTGTGTCAAATCTCATGGAAATGGCTTCTTGCATATGAATGTTGACACCTGCACTCCACTTTGAAAAGTGTCGGAAAAAAGAAATGATCAAATGGAAAATCTGAATGCACCATTAGATTTGTGGCGTCAAATAGTAAAAAATCGGCTGTCAAATTTCTGAATTTTGAGAAATCGTAAATCTTGGGCTTAAGGAATCTTTTAGATTCCCCCTAGATTCCTTAAGGATTCCCTCCTCTAGGTCCTCTGAAAATCTATTGCTCAGATTAGGAAACTGACTGTGCCATCATGTTTGTGTTGCTGAGAGGTGTAGAATCGACATAAAATTTGTTCAATTTGGACATTGCAAAAATTTCACCCTCCTAAGAATTTTGCCCAATCATGGTTCCACCTGCAAATAAATTAATTAAAAATTTCAGTCTCGGTTTTTGTGCCCACTCCTAGTTCCTACATGCATGAGCGCATTGATGAAATTAAGGTTTATATAAATTTTGAGGGCGGATAAACCAAGGAAGGCCATTGGTAGTTTGGTAAGGCAAACGAATTATGAGGAGGAGATCGGGTGGTAAAACCCCCATCCCTCCATATTAATCCCCAAATAGTTTTAATAAACTGCATGTGTACTTTTTTGGGGGTCAGGTCTGCATTGGGCAGCCTACCTCGTAACTCCCGCAACCCATTTCAGTTTTGGAGGAGTGTTGTGTGAATGTTTTATGGTGTGGAGGTTGGTGGTTTGTACATGGTACATGACATGGGTGGTGTGTTATTTTATGTCCCATGGGGTCACCGCATGGGCAGTGTCGACGCTCTTATCGGCCGTGGGTTCAACTCCCACCAGCTTCTTTAAATGCGTTGGCATGTATTGAGGTGGCTGGGTATGGGTCGGGTCCACCGGAGGTAGCCCGCACCCACCTCATACGGACATGCAAAGATATCAGTGTGGGGGAGATGTTGGGTCACTATTTTGTCATCATTTTCACTTGACTTTTTCATTCATTAAGCCATTATTTCCAACCATCCATTGCACCTGTTGTCATTCACTACTTTATATGGTTATCAGTTACCCAAAGTGTATAAAATAAGGGAAGTTTAAATCCATTTCCCAAGCCACAAAATCTCTCAAAGCTTAGTCAGGCCCTTTCCATTGCATAGTGCTCAAAATAGGATTTCCAATGGTATATGAAAGTCCAAAAATGGACTTCCGGATAAGAAGTTAAATAAGATTAAAGATAACCTTGGAAAACTCGGAAAGTAAGGAGGAAAGGACCAAATATAAAGGAAAATTGAACATTGAAGGTCAGGAGCCTCAGGTACAATCCTGCATATCGGTGTCCTGCAATCTTGCAGGTCTCGCATCCCACATCTTGCATATCGGCGTCCCCGCAATCCTGTAGCACCACGATCTCGCATCCCGCATATCAGCGACCCCGTAGTCCCGCGATCTCGTAGTCACATAATGGGCCATTATTAAGGAATTGTGGGAGGTGAAACATGCCGATAGCGCAAATCACCGATAATTCGGGCCCTTGGCGTTAAATCACCAGGGAGGGCCAAAATCATTTAACGAAGGAAATGCATGCAAAAATAGGAATGGGTGGCCCCCTTTCTCTCTCCTCAAAGGGGCCACATGGCACAATACGATTGGCCTGTATGTATGACATGGTAGAAAGAAAGTGACATGGCAGTATAGGTGACACATGGCACGCAACTTCAATGTTTTTCACGGGTATTATGGGGGCATTTCTAGGTGATATGTGTCTTTAATTACAAGGTGACACATGGCACTAATGATGTCACCCACCACAGATGGACAATCGATGGTCAGATAGGCTAAAGTGCTCCTACACTAAGGTATCTCCTGGCCTACAGTTGCGATATGCAGGGGATCCTCCTGGATGTGATGATTTATATGTTCTATTTTATAAGGAGTTCACATCTAGACAATCTTCCCATGCTATGGAAATAAATAAAAGGGCCTTCCCCTCTCTCCATGCGAGTGCGATACTTCTGGTGGGCACGACCCTGTGGATCGGTGATTCCAGGGTTCATGGGGAAATAACAGTGGAAACCCTCGGAAAGTGCAAAAGTGCGGGATTTCATATAACAAAGGAAAGAAGCCCTTGGACATAGGTCTAAAAGTCTTAGCGCCTGAAGGCTAAGCCCCTGGTCATATGAGGAAAAAAACAATATAAGGGGCTAAACTCAAGGAGGCTACGAAACATTGAAACTTGCCATTTTGTAGTGTCTGTAAGGTTAGATGCCCCGATTACAACAAGGACCCTAGAGCATGGTACAGGGAAGTAAAGGTGTATGGGTCGATAGCTGGAGCATTGAATAAAGCATGGTGTGATGGTGAACTAGTATGGGGAGGATCAACAATACTTAATGTCTTAGTATGGAGCTCCACTCCAATACACGACAAAGGACTGCCTGGACATGCTCCATTCCTACTTTGTGATAGGCATTCACAACGACCCACTCCATATTCCATAGAACTAATCATTCACGCAGTAAAGGCATAATTGACAGAAAACGACCGAATAGTAGGGGGAGCTCCTCATGGCGGAGATGTGGCTTGACCAGAGACCTTCACAAGGACAACAGAGGGACACCTACTCCTTCCTCTTTCCATTTTATTTCTCTGTTGATTAATTTCTATTTATTTCCAAGAAAGGGAGCAGATCCCTATTGTAATCATTTTGGGCAACAATGCCATCGTAGGCTCAGGAAGCAAGTCCATTGGATAACCGGCCCTGGGCTGGGATATTTTGTAAACTGTAATTCTAATTCCCCCCCTTCTTATAAAAAGGGGGAAGAAACACTTGAAAATAGGTTGGAGGGTTTCGAAATATCTCACCCGAGCAGTCTGAATTATGAGATGTCATTTTAGTTTTATTTTCTTATTCATGGGGGACTTGACTGATGTTGTGTTGGATGTTAAGGAATGGTATGTTGGACTCATAATGGATGAATGAAACTCTCTAGTGATTCCAAGCATGATCGATGTGCAATATGTTTTCCCTTCTGTAACCTCATTTCATAAGTTGTTTTTCCTTCTCTGAAATAGTGTAATGCGAATTTTGGTTTCTCCTTGATTCATGGATTTACCCTAGTTGCTAAATAGAGAAAAATGCCTGTGTGTATTATGGATTTACTTGTGTTTTTCAATAGCAAAAAATACTTGTAGCAACTACAAATTTACATGTGCTATAGATTAGCCTGCAGTACCTGTATGAGCACAACCTTTCTCACACTATTTGGTGATAGAGGTACCCATGTTATAGGCATGAAGCCTCAATAATTACTTTGTTGTTTCTATCACTCCACCTCCTTCCTCTTCCATATTTCTAGTAGAACATTCTTGCTTAGGATTCTACTAGCCACAACCCTAAGCATCTATTTCCCTCCTTCCTCTCTTTTGATGAGTGCCAGTATTACAACAGGGATGTTGCAACTTCTAGGCTACTAGCTTTACTTATCAACTCAGGGTTTATACAATCTTGGAGGTGACAGTGCTGTATGCACAAGTAAAAGTGATGGTTCTACCTGTTGTCACTATTCAGCTGGCAAGAGACCATTGGGGTTCCAAGCCAGACTTCTATAGAGTCAGAAGAAGCTTGATTCTTTGATGGAAGAAGGGAAAATCTACTCTAAGAGAGTTACTCTACTACAATAATGGAAAAAAAGCTAGCATGTAATGCTAAACCACACCATATCCTAATTAACCATTTAAGAAGCTATGCTAAGAAGAATTGATAAATAAACACTAAATAAATGCTACTATCTAAGTTGCAGAAGTAAAAAGCATCAAACAATACTAATGTGCAAGCAAAGAAACTAAACTAAATATGTTTTCACTTTTTTGGTTTTTTTAGGAAAAATCAAGTATGCAAGCTAATTGTTCTTATGGATGTGGCAGGTGGATGGAAGGTGTTTAAGGATGGCTAGAAGGTTTATGAAGTGGTTGGATGGTGTGGAGGGGTCCTAGGAGGCATTTTGTGACTTCTCATTAGGTTTCCCATAATTCGGCCTCAAAACAGGTTGTTTCAGGAAAACCTACAGGATGTACTAGAAACCTATAGGATGATCCTCTAGGAATTACAAGAAACCTACAAGATACAACTGAGATCTAATTGTGAGGTGTTGGAGGTTTTGGGAAGCTTGGGAAAGGTGTGTGATGGGTGGAATGGAGTGTTAGAAGGTCTAGGAGCACTTAGGAGTAAATATCCAAGATAAGGGATGGCTATATTCACTCAATGTATCTAAGGGAATTTCAATGAAAAATGATGAAAAACTAGTGAGGGTGATGGTGAAACAAGGGATGGCTAAGGTGGATGAAGTGGAAGGTGGCTATTGGTGATGAAGTATTGGTCTCCTCCCAAAGTACCTGCTCTTCTTAAAACATGTGTGTCTTCCAAGAACTATGCAACAAGATACATTTTCATAAACTAGAAAAGCATGAATCAATTGCCTATATTATGCATGAAGAAAGTTGTTGAAGGGAATGAAATAATGAGTGAGATCTTATTGTAGAAATTGAGATGGAAAATATGACAATGAAATCTGCCTTGTAACATTAACCAAATATTGAATCAAAGACAACAAACTCCAAAGCTCATACAAGAACTAGAAATCTGTGTTTTTAGGGTTGCCGAAGGGTCCCTTCCTCAAGTCATGGTCCCAGAGGGAGGAAGTGAGGTTGAGACACCTGCTGAAAACCTTGTGGTGATCCTTTTTCTCCTTTCTAACCTGCTACTTGAAAAAAGGCACAAATGGAAGCAAACTATCACACAACCAATCTAATCTACACTGTTGTAATGGAAATGCATCTACTAACCAAATGAACAATTAAGCTATGAAGCTACACTAGCATACATGTACAATAAAGAGGAGCCTTGGCTGCTAGGGTTGGGCCCTAACCCAAGAGCTTCAATCCTTTGAGTTAACTCAGTGCTGGCTCAAAACAAAACTCATTCTTATTACCAAAACAATAGATTACATCAAAAAAACTGTCACAAGTCTTGCAGCTCGAAAATAGAGTAGAGTTTTACAATAAAAATTCAAATCCTATTGAGGTCCTAGGCCTCTCTATTTATACACCTTAAGTCTCCAACGAATTCCTTAAAATTAGGGAGGCTCAACTCCCAAACTCGAGATAAACTGGTGCTTTTTCTTTCACTTGCTCGGTTGCCTTCTAGTCCTCATCATTTGGCTATTTGCACTCCGAGCTGATGGAGGAATATTCAAATGGAAGGATAGTAAATGAGGAGGATTTACCTCCTCTAATCCATCTCCCTTGTCCCATTCGATTTTTGACCTTGGTCTTTGACAAAATTCCTTGCTTTTCTCCTTTAATCCTGCATTAAATGCATATTAGACCACAAAGCAAAATATCCAACTATAACTCATCTCACAAACAAAATATAATCAAATGTATGCAATAAGTTATCAGAATAGTTGGTTTGACTAAGCTAGGAGGTGAATTAATGCCCATATAATTACCCAATGATGAGGCTCATCATCACCCCCTACTGAAAGTGTTGCTCATCCTCTGAGCAACTTAGTCAATATCCATATCCTTCATGGCTCTGGTAGCCTCTCTGACATCCCATGCCTTTGTTGTGGTCTCCTCTTCTTATTCATAGAAGCCTGCTTTCTTTTCTACCTCTTCCCACTTCCTCTTTTCTTATTCTTCTTTTCTCCCTTCTAGCATACCTTAGAGTAGTGGTGGACTAAGTTTTATGCCTATCCAATTGACCTTCAACCTTTGCATAGATTTCTTATACATAGGTTTCTTGTTGAGTGCCTCTATCAACCATTGAGGGAGTGATAGTCTCTTATCTTTAAGTTGTATGGCAGTGTGTCCCATCTCCTTAGGCAAGAATGTATACTATCATCTCCTAGCAACCTAAACATGTCCTCAAAATGTGAAATTACTTGCTCTTGGGCAGCAAGATATCTAGATGCTAGCTAAGGATCATTTACAATCAAATTATGGGTACTAATGAGGGCCATGGGATTTTATTATTTAGCTCTGATTAAAAGAGGTTCAATTTCTTCTCTGGCCAATATCCTTTTCATCTTTGCAGCTCTTGACTCCTCATGGTTCATCCATGATGCCATAGCCATTAATTGTAGATCTCCTAGCTTGGAATTAGGGTCCCAAACATTCATGTCTGTGAGGGCCATGTTGTGCAAATAAAACTCAGCCATTTTGGCCCTATCCTCCAGTGTACTTTGATCAAAAAGATCAATAAACTGCCTGTAGTCCTAAAATGACATGGTTCCCATCTATGCTAGTGTCTTAGTCTGAAACTGCAACCATTGTTCTTTGAGGTAGAGATCATAGGATTTAGCTGGCATCCTACATTGGATTTCCTCTAAGGAGAGGCTGGCCATACAGCTAGTTGGTTCTCTCTTTCCTGCAGCTGTCCCCTCAGCCATGCATTTTTTGTCTCAAGTTGATTTATCATTATAGCTTCTTTGTCCCTTAAGCCACTTAGCTCTTTGCCCATTTCTTTGAGTTTCTCCTCCATGTGTCCAATGTCTTCCACCCCCTTTGATTTGGTGATCTGCATCCATCCATGAGTTTTGGTCCTATCCTTCTCAAGCTCAAAGAATATTGGGATGGAAAATTTTTGAGGTATGACCTTGCCTTCTTCAATAAATTGCTAATAGGAGTCCAGGTTAGGTTGGGGGCTGGGTTCTTTTGTCTCTGATTCCTCCTCTTTAGCTTCTTGTTGCTCCCCTACCTTTCTTTCCAGTTTTTGTGCCTCTTGTAGATTCAACAGAGTATCTTGTAGGACTGTTTTTGCTTCCTGTAGATTTTGATGTGGATCCTGTAGGATTGCCTTACCCTTTGAGGAAGTTGATCTAGTAGTAGGCCTCCTTACATAGGTGATAGGGGACTTAGGTGAAGGCATTTTGTCTTTTTGTGTAGGGGAATGTTCAATCTCAATAGGAATTTTTGTTGATGTTTGTGGCTTCCTCTGTCTTATTCTTGTTCTCTTTCTTGTCCTGGAATATAATGGGGTCTCCCTTTATTTTTTCCTTTTTGGTTGATTGGGGTGCTGAGAGCAGAGAGGGAAGCTAATGCCCCTCTCTTAGTGGCCTCTGGAGAAAACCTAGGTGACTCCTCCTTGTGTTCTGTCCCCTCTGTTCTATTTCCTTCTTCCTCTCTGGTTTTCCTGTTTTCTTCTTCTTGAAGATCTTCATCATCTCTACCGGTTTCCTCCTTAATTTCCTCCTTCGTTTCTTCGTCATCCTCCTTCTCTTCTCCCTCTTCTTCTTCATCTTCATCATGTTCCTCTGTGTCATCTCCTTCTTCATCCATCTCATCCTTATCTTGCTTTGTATCTTCCTCTTCCTGTTTTACTTCCTCTTCACTGATAGTGGGACTAACATCATAAGTGAGAGCTTTGATGTCATCCTCTGCTGGCATGTCTCTAAAAACTGACCATGTTATAGGGGTTTTGAGGTTTTGGAGGGCATATTCAATGAGGATTCTAATCAAACCATGGTGTTCTAATTGTTGGGAATCCCCCTCCTTCACTTTGATGCTTGAGTCTATGAGTGATTGAAGCAAGAAATATGGTATGGTGAGCCTTTGGTGAGGGGGTGTTTCTACTCCAAATCTTAATTCTTCAAGGATCCTGAAATGATATTCATAGAAAAAACTATATCTACCCTCACATGATATGTATTTGATGAGTTGGTAGCCTACCTCACTCCATGGGTATGGCAGACTTTCCCTCCTTACTCCATTTTTGTCCTTAGTAGGTTCTTCACCTTCTAAAAAGAATTTTGTTTTTGCCACCTAGTTGTCTCCTTTGTCTTCTTTTCTCCATGGGATTCCTAGGGGAAATGTGGTGATCATACTAATGAGCTCTGGGGACAACAGTGGCATGGATTCTATTGTGTGGAGTGAGGGAGAGAGAAAATTCTTGAGCCACCTCATCATCATACCCTTTGAATTTTTCGAAAAACCCCATCTAGTTATGTCGTGTGAAGATTTCAAGCACCTGGGGTGTTGTTGGATTCTCATAGTGTTTGTGGGCTCTCTCCTATTAAACCCTCATGTCATCTTACTGGTGAATCTTGAGGATAAAATGAGATGGTTGAAACAATTTTTCAAATGCAGGAGCAAAATAGAGTTGACTGTGTATTTAATTCCCTTCACATAGTTGCTAAATTCACTCAAATTTAGAGTATCCTTGGTTCATTTACTTGCAAAGGGGGATGTAATTTTAGAGCCTAGCTCTTTAGATTGGTTGCAGTGGCCAATTCCCATGGTATCCCTTCTGAACTCTTCTCTTCCAATCCTTTAGACAGTCTCTATGTATCTTGTAGACTGTATCTTGTACGAATTCTTGTGCATGCTCCTGTAGGAATTCCTGTGTAGTGAATGATGGATCTTTGCTTTTTGTGGGTGGCCTGGGTTATTAAGGTGACTTGAGTGAGGGATTTTTGAGGAGGTTAAATGCATGAATGCATGGGAATGATGTTTTATTTCCTTTTATGGTGATTTAGGGTGAGGTGGTGTGCTGAAAACAAAGGTACGTTGCCATTTTTGGATAGTTGGTCCCCACTACCACCTCATCATTTTCCACTCCGCATAATCAGCTCCCACCTTGTAGATCTGTAGTTTAACCACTTTTTTTCCTACTCCTTCTCAGTCTTTGAGTTGACTGCAACCACTGTGAGAGGAGACTCGGTTGTGCATGTGCCAACTGAATGAAGGTGGCCAAGTTAACTAGCCACCTTTTCACTTATAAACCAACTATCTCGTAACCCTTACAAGTTTTGATTACATGATGCATATGAGAGAGCAAGTGGGATACTTGTGGTTTCAATGCTATGCTGCAGTTTTCAAAGACCAGAGGTGCTGCTGTGTATATTTGTTTCATACCATTATTCTTCCTCCTCTTGTTTTCTGCTAACGGTTTTTATATTTTTGTAGGTAGCTATGGTTGAAGATCTGATGTTGTTGCTTTAGAGCTTCTAGATCATCTTGCTGAAGACTTGTTGTTGGCATGATTTGCATTCTTTGGGATAGGTTGTGACAGGATGTCCTGTAGCTACTTCTCCCTCATAATTCTTTAATCATTTTAATTTCTAGGGCTGTGAGGATGGTGACATGAATGGAAAGAAGGAGTGGAAGTGTGGAGAGAAAAGGATACTCAGGTAATTCTCTTTACTCCTATGTGTTTCCTCTTTTTTTCTTTTCTTTTGAAGACTGGAAGAAACTATTGAAACTAATCTTTTTTTTTGAATGGTGAGTGCAGGGATGATGATGGTGGACGAGGTGAGGTGCTAAATCATGAATAGGGTGAATTTTAACGACCTAACAAGTCCATCATATGCCTTCGGATTGCTTCCTATAGGATTTTTGGGTCACTGTAATTCCTACAGGATCATCCTGTAGGTTTTCATGGGATCCTGTAGGAATACAAGGGATCCTACAGAAAACATAGCCTTTTCATAAATCAAAGCAATGGAGTGGGAAAATGACAAAAATCATGGAAGGATGCAAGGAGGGGAAAAATGAATATGTGAGTGGCAGGGGTCTCCTTGGGATCCTCTTTTGCTCCTTATCTATCTTTCTCACCCACCTGCAAATGGAAATTTTATGATAATAATTTTTTGTTTTGAAAAACATCTAGGCTGCCTCAGAGAGGTTTTCACCCTATTTGTTTTCCCTGGGTGCCTCAACAAAGGTTTTCACCTAGGGATCATCTTATTCTCTTTTTCGTTTTGTTTTTTTTCTCTCTCTTCTTTTCTGTCATCACTGGGCTGCCTCAAGAGGTTTTCAACCCAAAGATGGGACTTAGGTGCCTCATGGAGATTTTCACCTGAGTTCTTATTCTTTTTCTTTTTTCCTTAGTGATTTGATGAGGGAGGAGCTGGAAATTGCTCCAATATCATCACTGTTTTATTGATATCATCAACAAACTCTTGTTTTGATAAAGGTCTCTTGTACATTTTCAATCAGTGTCCATTAACAAGCAAAGGAATGGCTTCTTCATCTATGGTTCTGATTTTTATTGAACCATTATTTCCACAACATAAGGTATGAGCCATCTTTCCCTTAATTTTCCCTTTAATTCTTTATACCTAGAAGCATATAACAATGCCCAATTTCCTTCTTGAACTTGCTTCTCCTTGATATTTTTATCATGCCAGGTCTTCCTCTGAAGTTGAACTACCTTTGTGTGTAGGAGGGCCTACATCCTGAATTCATCCAAACCATTCAATTGGAACAACCTCTCTTTCTGTGCACTGCTGAGATCCAAATATAGTTGGGCTGTCGTCCTTAATGTGTTATATTCAAATTCAATAGACAACAAGGCCTTTTCCCCATAGACCAACGCATAGGGTGTGAATCCGATGGTGGTCTTCCATGTGGTATTATAGGCCTAGGTGGCCTCAACTAGTCTTTCTGCCCAATCCTTCCTGTTGCTGCTCACCACCTTGGTTAAGATGCCCTCCAGTGCTTTGTTGGTCACCTCCACTTGCCCATTAGCTTGTGGATGTTAGGGAGTGAAGGTCCTATGCTTGATCTTGTGATGGTTGAGCAAGTCTTCAATCATGTTGGAGGTAAATTGGCTACCTTGGTCTATGACCAACTCTCTAGGGTACCCAAATTTGTAGAATACATTCTCCCTTAGGAACTCAACCACCTTCTCTTCTGTTGCTTCCTTAATTGCCTTGGTTTCAACCCACTTAGTCAAATAATCAGTGCACACAATAATGTACTGTTTTTTCTTTGAAGGAGGGTCAATAGGCCTAATGAAGTCCATGCCCCACTTTTCAAATGGCTCGAAATTAACTTGAGGCTACAGAGGCATTTCATCTCTTGGAGTATGCCTTCCCATCCTCTAGCACTAATCACACTGACTAGTGTACTTTTTCACATCTTGATGAAGACTGGGCTAATAATAGCCTACTTGTAACACTTTGAATGTTGTCCTTTTTGCTACAAAGTGACCTCCATAAAGCCCATCATGACAGTTCAGAAGGATGTGAAAGACTTCCTCTTCCCTGACACACCTTCTCAAGATTTGATCTGGGCCAAGTTTGAAAATTTTGCCCCCAATCCAAGTGAAGGGGGCACTTTTCCTGACTATCTTGCTCTTTTCTTTGGAGGACAAGTATGGTGGGAACTGTGCTAATACCAAATAGTTTTCTATATTAGCAAACCATGGAGAGAGAACTGAAATAGAAAATAAGTGCTCGTCTGGTAGCTGGTCATCCACCACTCTTTCTTCACCTGTAGGCACATTTACCCTAGATAAAAAGTTTGCAACAACATTTTCCTTACCAAGCTTATCAACAATGGTTAGATCAAACTGCTATAATAAAAGTAACCATCTTATAATTTGAGCATTCACATTTGGGTTGTTCATTAAATATTTGATTGCAGCATGGTCAGTATGCACAAATTTTTGATAGCCTGTAATGTAATGCCTAAATTTGTTTAATGAATGCATAACAGCCAGGAGTTCCTTTTCAATCAATGTATAATTTAGTTCAGCCTTTGAAAAGTTCTTACTGATAAAATGGATAGCATAAGGCATTTTTTCATCTATCTGACCTAGGGTTGCTTCTATGGCTTTGTGTGAGGCATCAACATGAATATGAAAGGGGAGGGCCCAGTTTGGGCCTCAGAGAATTGGTGCAGTGGTTAACTTATCCTTTAGAATGTCTAAGGCCTCTTGACCACTTTTTGACCTTATAAACTCAGAATATTTGGCCAACAAACCAAATAAAGGAGAGTCCAACTTGTTTAATTCCTTTATGAACCTTCGGTAGTATCTGGCTAACCCTAGGAGACTTCTGACATCTCTATGCTTTTGAGGAGGTGGGCCCCTTTGGATGATGGCTATTTTATTTGGGTCCACTTGCAGTGCTTGTTGAGATATTGAATGACCGAGCACGATCCCTGCAATCATTAAGAAATCAAATTTTTCAGGAGTGAGAGATAGGCTCATTTCAATGCATTTGTGCAGTACTTTGGCTAGGTTAGACAGGGCTTCTTGAAAATCATAGCCATAAGGTGTAAAATCATCCATATAAATCTCCACTGCATTATGGACTAATTCGGCGAGAATACTCAAAAGTGCTCTCTAGAAAGTGGCACGAGCATTGCATAGGCCAAAAGGAAGGACCCTATAGGCAAAAGTACCCCAAGGACATGTGAATGTGGTCTTATCTTGGTATTCTAGGTAGATCTGGATTTGGTTGTACCCACTGAATCCATTTAGGAAAGAGAAAAACCTTTTCCCTGCTAGGCCATCGAGCACTTGGTCAATGAAGGGTAGGGGAAAATGATTCTTCTTTGCAGCTTTGTTAAGCTCCCTATAATCGACACAAATCCTCCACTTACCATTTTTCTTGGGAACTAACACCAACAGAGAGACTCACTCACTGTCGAAGATAGGGTAAATGAATCCTGCATCTAGCAGTTTTTGTAGTTCTTCTTTGAATATATCTTTAAGAGCTAGATTCATCTTCCTTTGTGGTTGTCGGACTGACTTGGAACCTTATTTGATGTATATGTGGTGAGTACACACTGAGGGGTGTACTCCCTTCATTTCCTTATAACTCTAAGTGAAGGCTTCTAGATTTTCCTTTAACATGTTGCATAGCTTCTCATCTTCAAGAGAAGAAAGAGATGGATTGATTTTCAAGGTTCTCTCTGGGCCGAATTATATGGTTTTGACATGGAGTGGGTCAGAGTCAGCCAAGCATAAGTCAATTGGATGATTATTTTTGGATTCCGTTATAGCTTCTTCCAAAGGTAATGAACTGGGAGTTGGAATTTGGAGCAGGTGTTCAATCAATTCATCCTCATCTTTTTGTCCTCATCCCATGGTTGCTTCCAAAGCATAAAGTTGGGTAGAATAAAATTCATCTTCTTCCTCCTCCTCCAACCATAAAGGTAAATCATGCTATAGAGAAGGTTGAGTAGGAGGGTATAGGACTAATTTCTTGGACATATGCCCATTCTTGATGGTCATATTCCCAGCTCTGTAGCTAATGTAAGCATTGAATGTGGCCAACCATGGCCTCCCAAGGATTAGAGGATAACCGCTAAGCTTAGCCTTAGGCTTAGAACTAGGAAATTTGTAGGGTACTCCCAAGAGTCAATGGAGACCATCACATCCTCCATATTTCGTTTAGGAGTTACTGTGGAATGGTCTGCAAGTTGCAAGACTATTGTGGTCTTCCTTAATGACCCTTGGAGGTTGAGCTTGAGCATGGTGTCCTTGTTCATCATATTAATGGCAGCCCCAAGATCGATCAGAGTGTGTGGGACAATGGTACCATTGATGTGCACATCTACTACAGGGCTTCCAGGGTCCAAATATTTTGGACATATTACCTACCCCAACATTAAGTTGGATAGATGCCCAATGACATTAATTCTAGGGGCGTCCATTTTTCGCCTCCCTAGATGCTTGAAGCATTTCTCCTTAATCAATTTATTGTAAATGGGAACATATTTTATTGCCTGGAGAAGGGGGATCTTTACACATAGTTTTTTCAATTCTCCGAGAAGTTCAATTTTTTCTGGGGTAGGTTGGAGTGGTTGGGCTAATCTCTACAGAAAGGGTGGATTTAATTTAAGGTTTCTTTCCTCTCTTTCTTCCTCAAACTCCCTAGGTGGAGGGGGAGGTTGGTTATCTGGGAGAACTCTCCTAGATCTTAGGTTAATCTCCTGGACTTCCACAGTATAATCTGGATATGATGTCTCTCCATTGTATACTTGTTGAGCCTGCCTATTGTTTAGGTTCATATTTAACTGGGCAGGCATATGGGGTTGCTTGGGTGGAGCAGAGTGTAGAATCTGTGGTTGGGCAGGTGGTGGAGGTAATAGAGCTAGAGCATTGTTGTATTGGGGCCTCCACCCCTGGAGTGGTGTATTCCAAGGAGGGGGTGTATACCAGGAAGGATGAGCAGGGGGTCCCGAAGAAGGTATAACTGTGGTTTGGTTGGGGTTGTAATATACATGGGATGACCCTTGCATGCCCTGCTGGTATGGTCTAGGCCTAGGAGGTCTCCTTTGGTTAACGTAGCAAAGTTTCCCAATGACCCCTTTAGCTCCTTGATATACAACTTTGAGTCTAGGTAAATAAGGGCACTTGTCTGTGGAGTGGTTTTCTTCACAGACCGAGAAAATTTCAATATAGTTCAATGGACATTCATTCCTAGGATGCCTCCTGGTGCATCTAAGACAAAAGATGGCCAAGGCTCTCTCAGCTTCCTCTTGCTTCCTTTTAATGTTCATGGTGTCCATTTTCAATGTAAGGGTTTGCAACATCTCACTTTTGAAATCTTCCAGCATGTTTCCAATTTCACCCTTGATGGATGAGTTGGACGATGATGTATTGGCCATAGGTTGACAACCCATACCCTTTTTCCTGGCCACTCTAGAATTGTTTCTAAAGACAATCTTGATATCCTCATAGGGTAATTGGTAGATATATCCTCTTTTTAACAGATGTAAGGTATCCAAAAGATCTTCTCTTACTCCCCTAAGCAGGACCAACTTTAGTGACTCAGTGTCAAGCGTGCACCTGGCCCTTTTGTAATTGAGCTGGAATCTTTCTTCATAGTCTTCTAAGGATTCATCATGGCCTATGGTCATCCTAAAAATTTCTTCTCTAGTATCCTTTGACCGAGAATTGTCGCGATATTTGTTGTTAAAGGCTTGCTACATTTGAGCGCAAGTTGTGATGCTATCTCTAGGTAAGCTCGTGAACTAGAGCAATGTTGCATCCTTGAGGGTAGATGGAAATAGTTTTAACTTTTTCTCATCATCTGTATAGTCATAGTTTCAGCATATAACAACAAACTCAAATAGGAAAGTGTCGGGATCCTCTATGGTCAGGCCATGAAAATGAGGTAGGGTAGAGGGGCTTATATTTTTCATCTTAGTGTCCCCATTGGTTTCCCTGATGGGGAAGGCACTCTCTACTCTCTCTCTATTCCCTTTGTCATTTCTATTTTCAGCCATTGGTTAAGTAGGAATGGGTTCCTTTTCTTCTTCTAACCTAGTACGTTTCTGAAATATGTCAGGTTTCTCACATAAGAGTTTCTCCAATTCACAACTACCGAAGAAGAGAGGAGGTTAGCTGTTGGATGCAGTGGGGGTATTTTGCAAAAATTTCCCTAAGTTCTCCCTATTCCTATGAGGCATGAAAGGAAATATTTTTGGGTTGGTTTTTTTTTTTTTTTCTAACTTGGAAATTACTTGCAAAAATGAAATAGATAATTAAATGAAAATTACTGACAAAATCAAAAATCTACTTGCTGAATTGAAATCCTACTTGCAACATGGAAAGGAAAGCAGATAATGAAAAATGAAATAAAGGAAACAACTAGATTACTTTTGCAGAAATAAACTAATGGAAGAATATTGAAGACAAGAAATAGAAGAAAAGAAAGCAGTAATCACACTCTACTCAGACACCTCCTTGGCAATGGTGCCAAAAAATGATGAGCACCAGTATTGAAGCAAGGATGCTGCAACTCTTGGGCTACCAGCTTTACTTATTAACCTATGGTTCGTACAAACTTGAAGGTGACAGTGCTGTATGCATAAGTAAAAGTGATGGTTCTGCCTGTTATCACTGTTCAGCTGGCGAGAGACCACTAGGGTTCCAAGCCAGACTTGTATAGAGTTAGAAAACGTTTGATTCTTTGATGGAAGAAGGGAAAATATACTCTAAGAGAGTTACTCTACTGCAGTAATGGAAAAAAAAAACCAACATGTAATGCTAAACCACACTAAACCATAATTAACCATTTAAGAAGCTATGCTAAGCAGAATTGCTAAATAAACACTAAACAAATGCTACTATCTAAGTTTTAGAAGTAAAAAGCATCAAACAATACAAATTTGCAAGAAAAGAAACTAAACTAAATCTTGGATTTCAGGCATTTGTGGTTCATTTCTTTTAATTGAATCTTGGAGTACCCATAGTAATGATCATACTTATTGAAATTTCAAATCCCAACAGGGATCTTGAAGAGCCACAAGTAACCGATAACCCTAATCTGATTCATCATCCTCATTATTTAAAGAATATTCACTATTAATTTCTTCTAGAGAATCCATAAAGACACCATCATATTGTTTTTCAATTTCCATAAGTACTTGATAAAAAATATTAGAATCTGAATCTGAATCTTTTCTTTGACTATCTTCATTAGAATAAAAACTTTTCTTGGTAGAAAACTTATTTTTGACATTTTTCTTGTCAACATCCTTTCCCTTTTCTTTCTTATCATGATTTTATTTATATTACATTTGGATGCACAGTGACCTACTCTTCCACAAGAAAAAAATTTAAAAGGAAGCTTACCTTTGAATTTACTAGTTCCAACTTACAACTTTCTCATGAAATTTGCTTCTTCCTCATTTGAGATGTAGCTTGTATCTTTGAGATTTTCCTTTTCTTTTCCTTTATATGTGGCTTTAAAAGCTGCTTCCCTCATATCTTATGGAACCCCCTTTCTCATATCAAATGTTGTAAAGATCCCATGGAGTTGTTAAAGAGTAAGACTCTTCAAACCTTGCATTTCTTCAATGGCGAAGACTTTGGAATTGAAATTTGGAGTTAGTGATCTTAAAATATTTTCAACAACAGTGGCATCCTTTATTTCATCACCAAGAATTTTCATAGAGTTAAAAACCTCATATACTCTAAGGAAAAATATTGCAATACTTTCATCATCATGCATTTTAAGAGTTTCATATTGAATTCTAAACATTTGAAGTTTAACACCTTTTACTGCGGTGTCACCTTCAAAACTTTGGATAAGTTTATCCCACATTGCCTTTTTGGTGTTTAGTTGCATGAATTTCATGAATTCAGACTCGACCATAATTCCCAAGATGACAATTATAGCCTTTTCATTGGTTTCATACTATTTCTTCCCGGCAGTATCTGTGGGAATGGAGGTTGGATATTGATATCCACTTTCAATAATTTCCCATACATAAGCTCCTAGTGCCTGCAAATATTATCTCATTTTTCCTTTCCAAATTACAAAGTTAGTTCCATTAAACCAAGGTGGCCTGATAGAAGATACTCCCTCCCGACTACTCATCTTGATGGATCTCCCTTTAAGCGATCAATCTTCTTTTGAGGGACTTTCTTTGTTACCAATTGTTAGGAAAAAATACTAAGAGCTAGGGGGGGGTGTGAATCAATATTTTAATTTTCTTCAAAATTTTGATTTCTTATTTTTCATTCTGTATATCACTGACATTCGCAACCCACATATGGACACGACTTATGTGAAGTAAAACCATGTATATTTAGTTAACTAACTTTTCATATGTTCCATCAACTATTCATCTTTAACCAATGCATCATTATGTCATCATTCATTTATTAAGTAGATACCATGAGTAGTAAAGAGAAGATAACACAACACATAAACAACACACATAGAACAATAAGATTTCAGGTGGAAATCCAATGTGGGAGAAAACTACCATTGTTGTCATCTATGTCTTCTTTCTTATTAAATAAATAAATATTCTCACAATATTTTATTAGCACAGACTCTTACCAGCACACAAACACCCACGTGTAGAAGGCTACAACCTTCTCTCATTCTCTAGCACCCATTGGAAGGGATCTCCAACCTCCTAATCTCATTTACCGACTCCTATGAGAAGGGAGCACCTACCCTATGAACAACTTTACGAGATACCATTGGAAGGAAGCTTTGACTCCCTTACAAAAGGCTCCAACCCTCATCACCCTTTGTGGACCACTTTTCACAATATTTCATATTGGATCCACCTAACTCAAAACATCAAACCTGTAGGCCACTTTTCATCATATTTTCATACTGGACCCACTTCCAACATTAAGATCAATATCAAATAAGTATCTTGAAATTAAACACTGAACCAATTGAATCACTATATTACCATCAAACCAATCACGAAATCTCAATCAACTACTAAACCAATCCATAACATATATAAATCATTATATCATACCAATGCATAATCATATACTAAACCATACAATGCTTATCATCACAAAAACATAGTGTTATTCATGCAAAACCTGATCACGCAGACATTAAAATGTATACACTACTATTCTTAAGAAGACTCGCGTATATTCACACTTCCTTTGCATCATACCTATGTACAGATTTCAAATCACTAGCAACTAAATCTTAATCATTGTATTACTGAAACAACCACTGGATCATGTACTGAATCAATCACATATCAATAAACCAATTATAGATCACCAAAATGTAGCATCATAACTAACCAATATTCCAATCATTAAAAACAAACCCAATCAATACTGTCAGACATAGATCATCAAGGTAGAGATATCATTGATATACAACAACAACCAGAACAAAACTAAACAAATGTCAGCATTAATCCATACTGCAAAACCCTAGTATATTTACATGACCTCCACAAAACATATCAGCGTATGCATGCTACTATCATGCATAACACCTGCGTATAGATCGCAGGATACAAAATGAATTCACAGAATTTATATGAAACTTAGCGGAAATAATTTCGTGTATGTATGCGACTTATCAGAAACACACTAGCCTACATATATGAAATTACCGAGTTATCATTTGCTGCAAATCACAACATTTTTTAAATCCAAATCTCGACATGCATCACTTCATTTGGATTTATTCACCATTATAGATACATATCTAACATTACAAGCATAATTAGATCAAGAAAATATCATCCTTATATTTCACTATACTTTCATATCTATAAGATCTAAGCCTCCTCCATGCTCCTTGGTGCACACTTGTTTCAAATCAAATCATTCATAGACAACCCAATACTTGCACGCCGACACCTTGATCTCCATATCTTTAGCCTTATCCAATGTCTTAGGTAAATACCTTGGTAATGTTGTAAGTATTCTTTGATGAGATCAAATAATCATTGTTGCAACCATTACTATGGGCCAATACCATGGTAATGACCCCTAGTATCCATATTACCATGGTTCAGATTCTATATGCGACTTTGACTCAACCGAAACGCGTATGTACGTGACCCTTCTTCATAGGAACCACACATACTTTCTCAAACTTCTCATTTAACATACATATGTCACTGCACTGTCATTCCTTTGTCCATATCACCTATAACATACTTATAACATGTGTACCAATCTGCATAACTATTATGTTATCACAATGTTGACATATTTATTAAGTAGGTTTCCATCAAGGACAACACATTAGCCTTAATGCCAAAACAAACATTATTATCTCATTAAAACATGAAATCAACATAAACTCAAAGCATAATAACCATGGAAAACATCAACACAAACATGCACACATTAAGACACAAGTATTTTTGGTGGAAACCCTTTCAGGAGAAAACCACCCTGCTACTGCTATGTTGCTCAATTCTTCTATTAACCCGCCGAACAAATTTTACATGGATTAGCTTGCATCCAGAAGATGGAATACTTGGCTTCCTTCACAGTACATTGATACCTATCAATTAGGAAATATGTTTGTCTCATGGATCTATAGAAATCTATCAGCTAGAAGCCACCACGATCAATGATCCTTGCCTAAATTCTATTTGATGGAGAAATGTGTTCCTTATGTTGAATCTACCGAGTCATTTTCTACTCTGAAGCCTCCATGCCTTCACTGTTTCCATGCGAACCCATTTCAAAATATTTCACATTGGGCTCTCAATCTTCTCAACATGAGAAACCCAACAACACCATTGTTTTGCAACCAAAATATGAATCAAAAACTCTGACATGAAGGGGGTTAATTCTTCTCTTCTACTCACACCAACCTATTCTATTTAACAAACCATAAACTCCCCTTTCTTCTCATCTATGAATGCTACAACTTGCAAAAAATATTTATGAATTTCTCCTCAAATCATTCTCTAATTTATGCATACACAACTCGGATATAACTCTGCAATGTTATGTGAATAATTATTGCAATCTCTTCTCTCTCAATGTCCTCTGAATGGCATGCTCTTAGAATCTCAAAATAACCAACCAAATAGACTCACACCTTTCTCCTATTTGTAATTTTCTAATATTATTAACTCATTAAATGAAACTTAGTGATGGATTTCTATTCATTCATTTGATTTGATCCATATTCATTTCTTTGACTTGATCAAGCCATTCTCTCCACTAAATAATGGTTATTCTCAATTTTAACAAACTTATAGAAGCTCCCTGGCATTTTCTAACCTTTTCATGAAAAGTTCCAAACAAGACAAGTCAGAAAAATACATAAACACTTGATGTGCATGAAGAATGCATAGAAATTCATACTTTAGGTATCAACTGAAACCATAAAACTAACATATTTTTGTTGTAACCACACTCACAAGCCTGTTAAATTTTGGTTGGAGACTTCCAAGTGCACTCATGAGCATGTATCCATTCAATTGGGGAAAATGATAGAGAAACATCACTTTACTTAGCTCAAAAATATTCCAAACTTCTTCCATAACTTGATTATCATTAATAAGACCTTAGGAAGCCACTGTAACCTATGCAACACTTCACCAAGTCACTGCCACATCACCAACACCATCACAAGTCAAACTGGGTTGACTCAAATACCAACCAAAAACTACACTAAAACTAAGCCATGAAACTGCTCCACATCCTCTCTACCATCATTATACATCTAGAGAACATGTCAGACATCCTCCAGCACCTATAGAACCAACCCCAAACCCCCTACATCATCTCATAAACATTAAGACCTAATCAAGTACATAGAGACCTAATGTGCCAAACTCCTCAATTTTAACTCATGTAGTAGTAACAAACACCAGTATGTAGCAACATGATCAATCAATCATGATCAAAGAGGTCATCAAATCCATGTATACCTTTGAATAAGTGTACCTGGTAAACCTTTAATTTAATAATTCAAACCATTATCCACGTGGAGAAGTAGTCCCATGAAATCTCAACATGACTAGATATAAAACAAAATTTTATTTGATTTCGTGCATGATTTTTTTCCAAACTTCGCGTCCACTATTGTCTGAAAGGAGTCTCGACTGCGCCAATTAAGTGATTCACCACCATCGTTTTGGGGAATTATGGTTACATATCACTAGAAACAATTTCGATCAAACCTTGTATTTAGAATGGATAAGTTGTTGAATCTCCCATGTGATTTTTTGTTTGGCATTGTTTTTATTTACATATTTGACTTTCCACTCAAAGTTCAGGATCAATGAGGACCAAGTGATGGTTAAGGCTTAAAATTAGTTCAAAATTGAAGAGCACTACCAATCTTGAATCTCGATATCCAGTTTGTGTATATTATGTTTTTTTAAAGGGAGGGTACAAAAGACAATGCTCTAACATTTTCTTTTTAAGGAATATTTGTTAGTGAATAACTTGTCTTGTCGATTTGTAGGTAGCCAATATAAGGTACATGGAATAAAAAACCTACCATTTTGTCAAAATTAGCCAGAAATATAACATAAGGAGCATGGAATATTGATGATATTTCAACAAAGGCACCTCTCTAGAGCTGGAAACTTTAGAAAATTCTAAACCACACTCACATTAGTCACTAACATACCCATAAATATGATCACTTCATCGATTTTTGATGATTTGAATGAGAATTTTGGTGGAATTTTTTCTCTTCCTAGATTTTTATCCATCTTATGGAGGGATTTATATTTATATTTTTGAAAAATGGTGAACAAAATCAGGTTTTGTTTCCCTTGTATTATTATTAAAAAAACACTATTGTAAAGAGGATGGGGGGTTGAAAGTTCTGCATAATGATTGGGAGCTTGGTACGTTGTTATTGTAGCTAGGAATCTCTAAAACCAAAGCAAATGATTGACATATTTCCTTTTTTTCTTTTGTCTTTGTAAAAGTTTCCTTTCAAAGGAGAATGAAGGGAGGTTTTCCTACAATTTTAGTTGTCTTTTGTTCCTTTTGTAGGCATCTTTTACATGTTCAAATCTTATGAGTAGGATGTCTCTATACTTATGAAGTTTAAATATTTAATCAAATTAACATTTGGTGGATGTTTGCAGCTTAAACATTGATCTCACTATGTTGAATGACTACAAATCTCATCTAGTGCATAAAATGATATTCAGGGAGATAAAGAGAATGTTTTTTCTTGTTTTCCTAAAAATATTGATGTGCTTATATATTTTTATAGTTTGAACGACTTTAAGCATTAGATCCTCTTTTAATTTTTCCTATGGGATTAGATTTGTTTAGATTTGATTTATTAGATTAGTTTAGATTTATTTTTCTTTATTGAATTTAGTCATTAAAATAATCTAGTAGCATTTGTCACATTTAGATAAAATTCCTAGTCATTTAGATCCACATTACAATTAGGTCTTAGAACCCATTTGCACTTGACAATTTCTTTCCCATAAGATGAAGAGACATCAAGATAACAAATTCTTTAAACCCATCGGGAGTGACTATTCAAATGACTTAGGTTATTATGTGAAGAAATTTAGTCGGGGTCACATCCCATTGTTGACATATGGTCCAATAGACCATGTCAACAAATGGCAATAGAAGGAGGGCTTGAAGTAAAATAACTTATTGAATCATTAATCCCTTACCCTCTAATTTTTCCATATTTAATCCTTCTTCTTTGTGTCAACTCAACACACATTATAATACAGGTTAGAGGACAAGATGACCTACTTGTAGTCACGTTTGTTATTTCACACCTAAACAATGGCTCCTGCCCACATCATTGCGTTGGAACATGCTTTCAATTTTCATTTACCCAAGATTCCCAACAAGACAAATTATCTCTTGTCAATACTTACCATATTTCTAAATTTATTTATACATTTTTACAGTATAATATTACTCGTGTTAATGTTGTATGTATATTATTCACTCTCACATTTCAAGGTCAGATCAAGTATTGGTTTGAATCTTTTTAGGATAATTCCATTCATTCTTGGTATGAGTTTGTAATTGAGTTTTTAGAGGATTTTAACAATTCTGATTATGATGAATGATTTCAAGAATTGAACTATTTAAGGAAAGAAAAGGATGCATTATTATAAGTTTTCACAATTAGTCTTATACATTGTTGTATTATATTTCCTTTGGAAGAAATTCCTCTTATCGATGAATTTTGTCAATATCGCGTTTCTCTTTCAGATGAATATAATCAAATGATTGTTAACCATTGTGAATTAGACATTAATGATCATGCATAGACAAGTTTGAATTTTCATGATCATCTTGAAGATTTAAAAGTTGTAGAAGCACCACAATTTTTTTCGACTTCCTACATTTTGTTAGATTAGGAGAAACACGATATTCTAGAAGATACAACTATTGCTCTTGATTATTCCTCTTCATCAATTCCTTCTCTCCAACACACTATAACTTAATAGTGAAAGAGAATGAATTTGAATCTTGTAATCATGTTATCGATAAATCTTCTCCTAGTTTATTTGCTCAAGTTCAGCTATCAGACTCGATGCCATCATTAGTCAAAATATGTATTCCTAATTATTAAATTAATATTCTTATGAGAATGAACATTATCTTGTCTTGAATAAAATTTCATGTTTAGATTTTGAGGGTAACATACAATGAAAGTGTATCAGTTTATACTAGGAGAGGAAACAAATCCACAAGTGAAATCTTACATGTACATCAACTAGTTTGAGATATGAATTTCATTTTCTTAATTCCTCTACATATTATTCATTGTACTCTAATATATTTGATTATTCTATTTCGTACTCCAGATTATTTTGAAGATAAATCTGCATTGTTAAATGATAATGAAGTACAAATTAATGATGATATTCATACAGAAGATAAAAGAGAGAGTACTTTGTATCATGAACCCATTACTTCTTGTTTTGATCAATTACTTGTAGCGATATTAGGAAATGGTTTAAATGTGTCTCAAATTATGTCTTCTCTTGATTTAGTTCAATTTGTGTTTGAGGAAGAATCTTTTTTTCATCATAAGAAACTATTTGATATTGAATATTTTAATCAATCAAATGTTGTTACTAGTTTCCAGCATGCTACTAGTTATAAACATTATACATCAAGTAATGATGGTTTAAAAATATTGCTTAATCTTATTGCTTCATCTCAAATTACTGATTTAGGAAAATGTGAGTTTAATAAGAATCATCAAGAAAACAGGACATTTTATTTTCAATTAAAAACTACTATAAGTTCTTATTGCCTTGATGAAATATTTGAAATCAATCCTATTAATAACATCAAGATTCTTTTACAAGATTAGGAACCTTCATCATGTTAGCACCTAAATCCACCTTAGGCTGAAGGAAGGCAAAATTCAGGGTAACCACAAACCACGCTTAGTCTGGTAGCTAGCCCTACCAGAACAGGAGAGGGCTCTCTCCGAGTCATGCTCAGTGAATAAACAAAACAATATGGTCTGAGATGACTTACAGTAAAATATTGATTTTAGGCTAGTAAATAAATATGGATACAAGAAACATTTTTTTATGAATGACTGGGTTTCTGGGATGTATGGGACCAACGAACAACAATGAGCAAAGAATTTAACACAAAGGCACAGATTACTTCGTGAGGCAGGACAGGCGGAAAGTCTAGCAATTAAATTTGAAGTAATGTGGAACAAAAAGATTTGTTTAGGAGGGTGAAAAGGGCATATACACATGAATCCTTTTCAACAGAAGAAGAACACATACGTGAAACTTTCCCACAGGCAGAGCAATAAATATGAATTCTACCTTATCTTACTTAGAAAATTTCACTGGAAATGAAGATGAAATGAACTATGGCACATAACGAAATACATATGAAACATAAAAAGACACATTTTCTACACTCACAACCACATGAATCTCATGAAACAGAGTCGCTTCCTTTCATTAATCCTCTGTCAAAATATACAATGAAAAACTGAGTTCTCTCCCACAGTCTCCCAGAAATTACAAGCCAACCAACCCTTTGCAAATGGTTTGCATAAAATAAATAGACTATGCCATGAGGAAATAGAATGACCAAGAGTTGGGGAGTTTTTCGAATCATTAAAATGTGGAAGTGGAAATCCAAGCATTAGTTACAGGTGTAGCATTACAAAAATGACAAATGGCTTGGGTGACTGCTCGCCTTCCTTTGCCACTTGGATATAAGCCATCCTCTAGTGAAAATACTTTAAATTTTGCCTTAGGTGCTGAAAAAAGTGAAATGTAGATGAGCGGCCCACTTGGAGAAAGTCGCGAATTGAAATGTCGCGAAGTGGAAGTGATTTTGGAATTTTTCTCTATATGCGTCGTGCCCAAATCTATACATGTCGCGCCACTTTGGAGGCGATTGTGAGGTACCTGCAGAAGTCCAAATTGTACCCAAGTGTGCTTGTTAGAAAGCCCTGCCTGTCTACTTTCCAACCCAAGTGGAATTTATGAATTTGGTTCTCATTTTCCCCTCCAAAACTTCAATCTCCCAAGACTGCTTCATGTGTGTCAAAATAGGGGTAGAGAGGTCATTTTTTGAGGGTTTTTGACCTCCTGGGGGCTCAAAACTTGCCCAAACTTCTTGGCCATGCACCATGTTATGAAACCTGCTCAAGAAAAGATATAAAATATAGATCAATGCCTTAGAATTCAGCCTCTTCGAGGGGGAAACCTCCTTTACATTACATAAATGAACAATTCTTCGATGATACAAATGAAAAGACCTCCTTTCTATATATAGGAGTCTAAGGGTCATTATATAATCAAAGCCTACATAACAATAATAATGTAAGGGCACAATAATAACAATAGTGGGCTTCTATGGGGCACAATAGTAACAATATGGGCACTACATGGGTACATCAATATAATAAGGGGGTTGTACTAATAATAATAAGGGGTTACACTAGTAGTATAGGGGCCTAACATGCCCCTCTCCTTCAAAAAGTGTTGTCCAACGCTTGAGTATTTCTTGATGCTTCTGTATAAAATTCGTATCCTCCGATGTGGAATCTTCAGCGGGTATGTTCTTCCACTTGATGAGATACTCTGAAATTGATTGATTTCGTAGTTGTCGGGTTCTTGTCTCTGTGACTGCTCCAGGTTCCAATATGATTTTTCCTTCCTCTTCAATTTCTGGCAATATTGTTTGAATTGGGATCTTTTGCAACTTTTGAATAAGTGGACATACTTCTTCGTCCTTCTTCCATTCATCCCTTGCTTCGTTTATCCAATCTGGCTGGATAATAGAAATAGCACAAAACAATGCTTCCACATCCTCATCCTTTCTTGAGAGTGCATCTGCAACAAATTTTTGCTTCCATTTTCCATAGATGATGTCAAAGTCATAACCTAACATATTTGTGACACATTTTTTATGTTCTTCTTAAGATAATAGTTGTTCTAAAAAGTATTTAAGACTATCATGATCCATTTTTACCTTGAAGAGTCTTCCCATTTGGTAAGGTCGCCATTTTTTAAGTGCCTTTAGTATTGCCAACATTTCCTTCTCATAAATAGATTTCTTTAGATGTAGCAGTAAAAATACCCAATCACCTACATCAAAACATTTTTCACTACGATGTTGATCTACCTGTTGTTTCGTTTGATTTTTCACCAAAGTGGCGTTATCCTTTAAAAGATGGAGAACTTGTTGTTGATGCTTGATGTGATATTTCACTGCTTGAACCTTTTTCTTCTTGATATGTCCTTCTATCTCTAAAGTTTGAGGAGTGGTAATTTCTTCCAATCCTTTACAAGATATAGTTGGATTCATTTCTTGATGCTCGATGTGATCTTTCACTTCTTGAACATTTTTCTTCTTGATATGTCCTTCTATCTTGATAGTTTGAGGAGTGGTAATTTCGACCCATGAATTACAAGATATGGTTGGATTCATTTCTTCTTTCTCGATGTGATCTTTCACTTCTTGCACCTTTTTCTTCTTGATATGTCCTTATATCTTGAGAGTTTGAGCAGTGGTTATTCTTGCCAATGCTTTACAAGATATGGTCTGATTCATTTCTTCTTTCTCTGGGGTGGGGTCCTGGTGTATATCCTCTTCTTTTGATGTTTCTTGATCCTTTTCTTCCTCCTCTTCATATTCTATGTAAAATAATTTCTTCTCAGCACACTTATGACCTTTACTGCATTTGCTATCACAATTGTAACAAAGCCCTTTTTCTCTTTTTTCTTCCAATTGTTGTGGTGTAACCCTTGTAGGTTGTGAAAGGCTAGGAAAAACAACACTTCCATCTTTATAGTTGTGAGGGGTAGAATTCGTTGTTGCCATAATTTTGCTTTCCACTTTGTAACAAAGCCCTTTTTCTCTTTTTTCTTCCAATTGTTGTGGTGTTGCTCTAAAGAAGGTGTTGCTTTAATATGCTATAATTTCCTCCGTGAAAATTGACCATGTAACAAGTTGTTTACGAGAACAAATCCATCTATACCATAAAAATTGATCTTGTTCTAAATATGAATATGCAATACATACCTTTTGTAATAGTGGTACACCATGTAGATCAAAATATTTCTCCATTTGTAGCATCCAATTTACCAGATCCTTGCCATCAAACTTCCTCATCTCGCTTTTTCTTGATTTTAGGAGCTCGATCTTGCAACGACTGTAACTCTGTACTTTCAGATCTTTAAGTTTTGAAATTGTGACCTACGGTAGCCCTTTGCGTCCTCTTTCCAATGCCACCAGTCGGATCGAATTTAGATTCTCCAAGAAAGAGTTATGCACAATCTCCCAAGATGACCTGATTATATACCTTTTCAGAAAAGCGAACTTGTATGAAGTTCCACGTGTCACTGTTTTGACCTTAGTATCTGAAAAATATACACAGGAAACTACAATCTGTCCTCTTTCTATAACTTCTTACAAAATTTCAATCTGATGCTCAAAACAAAGGCTATGACAATTTTTCCCAGGTCACCTATTTGGAATGAAATTCAAGAGTCTGCAAAAATGCCAACTTCCTCATATCATATCTCCACAAATATAGCGCGAAAAGCTCTGAAATTTAGACCCGAGGTTCATAATGATTTTGGCCCAAATGGATTTTTGTTTTAGCATCTGAAACATCGCAGAAAAAACGTTATAGCGCAAATTCCACGATGACCTGTTTAGAGCAGTGAAACCTTAGAATTCAAAGCTCTGATACCAAATGTTATGAAACTAGCTCACAAAAAGATAGAAAATATAGATCAACACCTTAGAATTCAGCCTCTTCGAGGGGGCAACCTCCTTTACATTACACAAATGAATAATTCTTAGATAATACAAATGAAAAAACCTCCTTTCTATATATAAGAGTCTAAGGGGTCATAATATAATAGAGCCAACATAACAATAATAATGTAAGGGCACAATAATTACAATAGTGGGTTTCTATGGGGCACAATAGTAACAATATGGGGACTACATGGGTACAACATGGGTACAACAATATAATAAGGGGGTTGTACTAATAACAATAAGGAGTTACACAAGTAGTATAGGGGCCTAACAAAATAAATGGATAGTTGCAAAAGATCATCTTAAACTTATTTGAATGCCAACTTAAGATCATTGTCTTGGCTTGCTAACCAGCTAACGACAATGCCATTCACGAGATCTGACATGGTGAATAAGCCAGCTCATGATGAGACCTCTTGTCCTTCAACCTTGCGGTCAAAAGCCATTACCTTGGCTTGGTGACCAATGATGGTAATGTCACAATGGTAAAACCTATGATCATGGTAGGTCAGCTCATGATGAGACTGCCTATCCTTCACTTTTGTTCTTATTTTTAACTATGGTTATTGTTAATCTCATAGAGATTACTTAATAGATGGGGTGGCATTTTTCACATTAAGAGCAAGGGATGGCGTAAAAATATTTAAGGTAACTACTATTTACTTAACTAAATTTGCTCGCCAAAATAACTCGTGATTTTAAGGAACTGTTATTATATGTGTTTTACTTTGTTTTAAAGATAGGGGTTAAAGATAGTTCATTAACAAATAACGGAAAGATTTAAACTCAAAGAACAAAAAAAAGTAGGGACTCTACTTGGTTAGGAAATCTGAAAATGAACATAAATGAAATCATCTTCATTGAAGTGATCCTTAGAGATTAGGTTCCGTTAATATAAATTGGAGGATAAAAATGACTCACCCAATGATTATGCCAAGCTGAAAGAGAAAACATTACTCCATGTTATTGTGAAATGAAATGAAAAGACAAGTCAGCTAAGCCTAAAAATGCTAATCAAATCAGAAATAAAAAAATAAAAAAATAAATAAAAAAAATAAAAAAAACCAACAAGAGAATGAACTTTGAGATATATCTTACAAGATAATACAGAGAATTAACATAAAAATGAGATTATGTTGATCTTATCTTGTATGATGATTTGTTAATAAAATTATTTTGTTTTAAAGCATAACTATTGATTTAGAGTTATTGTTGTATGCTTTGACATGAATTTTTTTACTTTTGTATCTTGCTTAAAGATATTTTGTGAGTCTTTATAGATTAAGTTTTAAGAATAAGACTGACAATTGATTTTAAAAAGTACACAAAATTAGAAAAGAGAAAACTCCTTAATGTCATATGATGATTGTTCTTCTGAAACATTTTTTGCCATCAAAGCTAAATTTACAAATAAAATTCATGGGAACCTGCAAAAAGAACAAAAATATAAGAAGCGAAAGAATTATTAAAAGAGAAAAGAAAAACTGTAAATAAAACTCAAACCATATGAAGATGAACATATAAATGTGTACCTATAAGAATTGGATCATAATTTACCCAATGAATCTTCATCTTCTCCAATGTATTAATCAAAGTTCAAAATCATCTTCTTATTCAATTTAAAATACTACTAACCTACACCTAATCCTAATCCAAAAATCAGACAAAGACTAAGTGAAATCGTACATCTAATGATGCCATTCAATCATTTTATTTTCTGCATGAATATATACATCAAACATTAGTAATAAAAGTATAAATCTAATTAAACCAAAAGAAATAAAACTAAAAACATTATGTACAACTATTGTTAATGTATGTACAAAAATTAACTTATTTACAATCACCTTCTATTTAAATGTCCTTTCTAGTTGAATTTCAATTGGATAATAGAAATCTAGATGGATTTCCATTGATGATTGGAAGTCGTTTAAAGGAGAAAATAATAGACCAAATTGTGGAAATGGATTTTTAGATACAATGGCCTGCAAAAGTTTATCAGTCTTATGTTCATATGTTAAATGATTAATAATCTTTTGTGAGGGAAAATTTTCCAAATGTATCTTGAATGTGTCAATGAAATATGCATGGAAATCTGATAGATTCAATGGAAGATCTCCGATAGACCAAAGTTTGGTCTTAGTGGACATATACCATCATCATCAATAGAATTAGGTTGTTGGTCATATTGTAAAGGTACACTCTTGTTGGGACTGCTTTGGAGAAGAAAAGTAACAAGTGATAAGAAATGAACGTCAATTGGAAATGGAAAATTAATAGCTCTTGATGTTCATGATTGTGATTTGAAACATCATCTTCCCATTCAAGCAATGCATCAATTGAGTGTTCAACACTGAACTACTCAATATACCAGCATAAAATAAACTAAAAAATGAAAATAGGAAACAAATCTTAAAATAAACAAAATAAATGAAGGAACAACAATGAAATCAAATCATAATGTACACTATTGTTACAACTAATGTTATAGCACAACAGGAATTGACTTGAATAAATTTCCTCTTCACAAGGATTGGTCAAAAGAATGGAATTAGAATGATTTCCAACACCAACTTGTGAATTAGAGAGAGGATTAGGATTATGAATAGAAATAGGAATTTTATCATCATAAAGATCATATATTGGAATTGGTTCTTGAATGTTGAAATCATAAGTATGACTAATTGTTTGAAAATGAGAACTCATTGAAAAACTTTTTGAGTTAGAGTGTTCTTCATTTTCACATGTGATTTGAATTTTATCATGAGGATTTAATATATAAGAAGAAAAAACAACATCCTCAATGTCAGAGTAATTATCATAAATGACTTCACAACATTCTTTAGAATTCCCTTCAATCTCATGTGGTGTATCAAAACAAGAAGGAATATGAAGTACATGTTCATTAATGCCAAAAGAATGATCAATGAATGATTCTCTGACTTGATAAAAACTAATTGGCAATTCATTTATATCAGCCTCTCTGTTTTCTAGAATAACATTAAAGCAAAGAGGAGATGGATTGCTATTAGAAAAAATATCATGATAAAGGTAAAAATGAGAATCAGAAGCAATGAATTTAAAAATATCTCTATTTTTGGATTCCTATGCATTTTCTTCATTGCAAATTTCATATTCAAGATCATTTACTTGGCCAATTGTGTTTCCTTCAAGAATTTTCTTTGACTGCTCTAAATTTTGTATTTGATTAACATGATCAAATTCAGAAATTTGTACAAAAGGTCGCATATTATTAGAAATTTCAATTTCTTCTTATACTTGTTGATTTATAATCTGATTTTCTAAATTTAATTCTTAACAATGGTCCTTCAAGTTTATTATTGATTTCTTCTTGTAGTTGTTTGTCAAATTCTTGCAATCTTTGTGATAATGGTTCATCAACATTGTAAGAGGTGTGTAGTAAATTTAGAAAATTTTCATACATGGCTGAGGCCACTTCATCATGATTAATATGCACATATATATCAGAGTTTTTGATAATATTACTAGAAGTCGAAAGAGAGTCATCAAAACTTGCAATTGTTTCGTATAGATTTGAAACGGGGGAAGAGAACAAATATATTCAAACCAATCTATCAATTCATTTGTTGAAGTTTTATCTTCATTTTTGAATCTCATACAAATTAATTGAAATCTAACAATAAAATATAACAGAGATTCATTTTCAAATCTTCGTAGATCTTCAAATTTATTACATGCTTGTTCGTAATCATATTCATCAAATTGATAAAGGAACACGGTGATAAATTGATCCCAACTCTGAATAAAGGCAACTAGAAGAGATTGACACTATTTTTTGGCTTTTCCTAAGAATGTAAGAGTAAAAGTCCTGCATAGAATACCTTCATCAATATCATGATAAGTAGAATTTGAAAATTTTTGAATAAATTGCAAGGTGTGATCAAATGCAGAAGCATTCCTCTTACCATTAAATTTTACCTTTAACAAGTGTCTTACTATTTATGGTTGAGGATAGGCAGGTGCACGTCCAGAACTCCAAATTGGAAGTTTGAGCGAAGGCATTGTGATTAAAATAAAACTTTAAAATACAAAAACTCCAAAAGGCAACAAGTCTTCAGGCCCTCCTTCTAGCGCCAAAATGTTGATCAGAAAAAAAAAATTCCATTGTCAACATTAGGGGAGACCACTCGGTCGGGAACTTAAAGCAGCTCCTTTTCCATTGAAGTTGGTGGTTCCGACTGGTTACGAGTCCAGTTACCTTGTTATCTAAGACTAACCTAAAACTAATATAATATTAATCTAATCTAAACTAAGATTTAATCCATTTACACCTATAATACATTTCCTTTATATTGATCTTTAAAGATGTAAATTAAAGGAATAGATCAACACAAAGGTTTGATCAAATTAAGATTGATCAAACCGCAATTAAATGATTTGTTTCCTCTTTAAGAGAGGACTTGATGAAAATTAAGATGTATATGCAACACTAATCTAACGCATGAAATCTTATATTGAAATAGGATGGTATAACCCTCTCCTAATCTGAGAGCAAGTTAAGTAAAACAGGGGGAAATAATTGATATAATTCATCATATAATTTTGTATTACTTAAAGGAAGTAGTTAACATTAACTAATACAAGTGAAACAAAATAAACCTGCAAATGAATAATAAATGGTTATTAGTCATCACACGAATACTTCAACGAATCAAGATTGATTAGGAACTCATTTTACCATGCAAAGATAGCTCTAACAAAGTTTCAACAACAAAATGTCAATGACACAACATAATGCATAATATCAAAGAACATAATATTGTTTAGAATAAATATCAAAACCAATAATGAAACTTTAATAGTGAGGCGATAATCTTGAGTTCTGGTAATAGTACACAAGAACAAGAATTAATTAAAATCATGCCAAAGTTTTATTACCACAGTTCCGAGAGTAGCTCTAACTCTTAATGAAATTGCTTGCAATATTGCAAAGACCCTTTATAAAAGAGCCATAACTTCTCTACAATATCTATAATAAAATTATTTGTGCTCTACAATAGTGCGGAAGCAAAAATTGAATTATTACAGATCCCCCCTGTGTGTGATCACGACCTCCCTCATGTCATTGAAGAGACATGTATTTATACAGAGTTACAAAGATAATAGATCCCTTCAGTTTCTCAACAAACAATAAATAAAAGTAAATGAATCTAGAGTTTTTTTACTTATGTTGGACAGCAGGCAGAATAGGGAAATCGTTGCAACAAAGTGTTGTCTTTAGCTAAAGGGTTGATTTGTTGTTTAGTCTCTATTACAACAATCTCCCAGTTTAGAACTACGTTGTATGACATGGTAGAGAGTGATTGGAAACCTCGAATCGAACTGTTACTTCATCCTTATCGACCCTGGGTTCATCCCTATTTCATTCAAACAAATCTTATTAGTTCTATTATTAAACTTAACTAAAAAATAAATTGAAAACTAAACACACAGATTTTCCACAAAACAAACAAAATAGACTTTTCAATTATTATAACAACAGCCCCATATGGAAGAGACAAGTGGCTAGAACCTAGTGGTATCGGTAGTTTAGCTCATTACAGCTTTTAAAAGGAGACAACATAAAATATTTGCAATATTGGATAGCTTTGATATGAAGCGGATGCGAAACCAAATAAATTCATTTTAATAACTATATCAAACAAATTATATCGGAGATTTGTTTCGGCGATTTGATATCGGAGGTTTTATTCAGAAGCTCCTATTAAAATATCTGTATTAAGGCGGACACAAAATTATTATTAATCAACGTTAATACACATATCAAATCCGGATATCTAAGCGAATAGCATGTCGAAGGTTAAAGCGAAGGCTTATCGAAGATCAGAGGTGAAGGCTTATCGAAGATCGGAGATCAAAGGAATGGATATATCAGAGTTTAGAGATTATAAGATATCAGAGTTTAGAGATTTTCAAAGTGATATATCGGAAGATCGGAGTGGAAGCCTTTAGAAATATTGTGCAGGTATGGATATTGGAGGAGGTGTTGTATCAAAAATCGGACATCAGGGGTGAATGAATATCGCATATCGGAGATCGGAGTTTTTGAGTGGTGACACATAACAAAACTCTGATGGGGATTTCTCTGATAAAAGGGAGCAGAGAAGGGTTACATGATAGGTGAGTCTCCAATAAACTATATCCACTTGTATGTCATATGGTTTGGAGTATGTTTATTTAATAAGGACTAAGCCATTGTATTATGAATCGGGGTTTTGACATCGGGGAATTCTAAAAGGGTTCCTCCGATGTCAAAGCTCCAATATCTCTGATATATAATAGCCATTTTTTTAATGATTAAAGCCTAAAGCCTATGCATGCTTCTTGGTCTCGGGGGCTATGTTTTATTCATTAATCTAAGATGTTTAGAAAAAATTGTTTACAAAGTTTATTAACAAACAAACTTAATAAAACTTAGGAAAACTATAAAAATAAAACAAATGTAAATAAAAGGAAAATTAGACTGAAATAAAGTAATCACACTCAAAGCCTACATGAAATGCAAAAAGGGTCCCCATGCTTATTATGAGAAAATAAAATGGGGGTGTTGTGTTTTCACTGCAATAGGTGGATATTGCAGCATCTCAACCATATGAGCATGATCCACAGAAGTGTAAGTGGACAATATCTCACTACATACCAACCCCATGATCATCATCATTCATATTAAAAGATTCCAAAGGCAAAGGAATACCTGAATTCAAATTTATATGATGCTTTCACTCTTTAGTATTCCACAAAGGACATTCTCAAGACATGGTGGCAAGAGCTGGGAAAGTTTCACCAAAAGCCTAAAGCAATCTACAAAACTAAGTCATTGAGGAAAATGTATCAATATCTTATGGTTATGTGTTGCAGGTTGTATGGGCATGAAAGCAAAGAGTTATTTCAAGAAATGTGGGTTTATATGGTCTCCCCTTGCGTCGTTGAAGTAAATATTTTCGACTGGTTAGACATGATAGCCCAAAAATTGCAGTAGAATGTTGCAAAGGAAAAAAATGTCTCATAAGGCGAGAAGCCAAAGTTTTACATGTCAACTTTCTACGTGGGATCTGTGCCAAAAATGAATTCCCAGATCTAGAGTGGAAGTGGACCAAGTAACAACCTCTTGTCCACACCTATTGTAAGATATTGTTAGAGGTCAGCTACAGAGCACTGTATGAGAAGATAGTTGAGCACTTGAATATGGTGTTATATCATATGATATTTGAAGTTTAGTCATCTTACATGAATTATAAGGCTAGAGAAGTTGTTGTTGAAGTTGCAGATTGGTTCACATCTTCTCAGGGCACATTTATTAGGGTGTTCAGAGCTTATAAGGCCCCACATCTTATGTGGAAATTTTTAGCATATGAAGTAGTCATACAAGAGGTTGGTTACCAACTCTGGACAATATTTTCATAGAAATTTCATAAATCAAAGAATTCGCCATGGCCTATCTTCCCTCTGCAAATAGGATCATATGTGTTACACAGTAATTTGTCACCGTTTGTCACCGTCCCTGTTACCCCTCTCCTGTACCTTGGAGGACTCATTCCGGGACTTGTGAGAAGTGACAAGACTTGAAACCACTTGCATCATTCACCTCTGAACATGAGTTGCATATGCCCTGAAGACATCTCCTGCTCCTTGCCCTTAAAATCAACCCTTTTTACATTAGCGCTGGCCCACTATGTTATGCCCGCGCCAATGGGGAAAATACTATAAAAGGGGCGCACCATTAGTGCTCTGTCCCAGAGTCGCAATCGTGCCAACCTTTTTGGGCAAATTTTTGAACTAATCAACCTCCGAAAGTTCTATCCAACTACTTCATCAACTGAATCCAAGTTAAGTGAGGATGGTTTGGCTTCGAATCTCCTTGAATGGGAAGTAGTTTTCCACCATTCCATAGAAGTTTCCAAGTGAAGGAGCCAAATCCATTATTGTTGTGATTGACCTTATCTCTTCCTTTTCCTCTATAAAAGCTTGTCTCCATGGTTTGAGCAAGCTAGTTCTGATTCTAGTGGCAATACTTGTGTTGAAAGGAAGATATCAAGGGATTAGAGTTGCAAGAGCCTTCTTTGTGTCCATAAGGCTTTACCTAAGTAAGGAGATCTTGTCACCAAAGAGAGAGAGGTTTGTCCCTCATCCCCTCAAGCTTTGCAAGACTTGTGTAGCTGAGCACCCAGCCAAAGGAGGACTTAACGTGAGGACACTGGTTGTATTCTCCTTTGTCGATTATTAATAATAGATGACTATCATTATGGTTCCATTCACATTGTTGTGATGATTGATGTTGAATTATGTCCTTCCCGACTGATGTATAATTGCATATATTAGATTTCACGCTTGTGTTTGTGTTGTTCTCTTTGTGTGCAGGTGTCCATTCACGAGGATAGTGGAGGATTGTGACCGTCCAAGGCAAAGGGAAGTGGGCGACATCTCTTCTACAAAAAAAAGTGTTGGAACTCAAGTAGGTCTTCATCACCTACCTTTTATTTGCAATTAGGAACTTGCGTGATAGCATTGTTTGATTGTTGCTAGACCCGTTCTGGGCTAGTAGGGATCGCCTCTATCCGTAGAGGGGATTTACCTCTCCAACAATTTGGCGACTCCACTAAAGCGAGATGAGATGTCCCCACCCAGACACGAATGCAGAAAGTGCCATGTTCAAGAGTGACATACTGCCGATGACGATGATTATGGTTCCTTTATTCCCCCACCATTCGTGGCGAGTACCCCAATTATTTTTGAATGGAAAGCTTGACGGGGATAGCATATGATTGAATGGTGTCATTACAACAGAATCCAATGTCATTAAAGTTTTAACGAGTCTGACAAAGGAAAAACTCGGCGTCTTTTCATGTTTAGAGAGTTGGAAAAGACAACAAAAAGAAAACTCCAGGGGTGTCCTTTTTCGTAACGTTGTGTCTCTCGAGCCTGAAAAATTATAAAACTATGCTCGAAAGAACCACCCGATCATTACGACCGAGGAGTACTTTTCGTAAGTAGTGACATCGACCTGAAAAAGTAAAAAAGCATCTGATATCACGTAGTTTTTTTCCCATTAACGAACCCAAAACGACAAAGGCCCGATGATCTTTTCATTCTTTATATGGTCGGGAAAAAGAGTTTAAAAAAAGACCGCCTCTTATTTACATTTAACGAGTCAAGAGGAGTAACTCGGCAATCTTTTCACGTTTAGCGAGTCAGAAAAGAGCTAAAAGGTGACTCCATAGTGACTTGATAGCCACCTTAGCACTCTGTTTCCCGAATTGTGCTTCCGGGCACACTCGAGCTTTTACTTCACCAACCTTCTCCCCAGAAGGTCTACTGCCAGTCAAAATGGGAACTGCCCCTCCGTGACAGTCCAGTGATGAAGCACACATCAGATACCTCAAGCTCTAAGGTTTGATTCCGTAAATGAAATACTTGGTCGTCCACATCCCAAACTATGCCGAAGTGGAAAAGGGTTTCACGCGGTTACTTAAGCGTGACACCCCATTTCGATGGGATGCCATAGCCGAGGAATCTTTTGCACGTCTCAAAACTCTTCTAGTTTCCACCCCTTTGTTGTGGCCTCCAAATTATCATCGTGACTATACACTATATTTGGCCGCTGCTGACACCACCATTGGTATGGTTTTGGTACAAGATGTCAACAATGGCATCGAACATGTCATTTACTACCTTAGTCGCAAGTTGCTAGATACGGAGACTCGATATGCATATGTCGAGAAGTAGGCCCTCGCTGCTGTTTGTGCTGTCCAACGATTCTGTCACTATATCTTGTTGCGTGCTACAACAGTGATCTTCGATTGCAACCCCATGACTTATATTCTGTCACGACAATTGCTGGGGGGAAAATACTCAAAGTGGATCATCATCCTCCAAGAGTTTGACTTGGAATTTACTGCTGCCAAGTCCAAGAAATCACTCATCTTCACCGAACTTTTGTGTTCTTTGCCATCCGCCGCTACCTCCTCTCAGATAGAGGATTCTATTCCAGAAGAAACTCTTTTCCTCATCAGCACCCTTGATCCTTGGTATGGGGACATTATTGTCTACTTGCAGACGTCCTCTTTTCGTCCCGAGACCTCGAAGGATGCTCGTCGACGGATTCGACACCAATCCCAACCATATCGCATCGTTGGGGATACCCTGTACCGTCTCGGTGTTGATTCGATTCTTCGCCAATGCTTAACCTTCGAAGAAGCCGAGAGAGTTCTAAATGACTGCCACTCTGGTGCTTGTGGCAGTCACATGTCTGGATATGCCACTACAAAGAAGATCCTTCGTGCTAGCTATTTCTGGCCTTCCATTTTCAAGGATTGCATTCTTGCTATCCGTTCTTGTCATGAATGCCAAATTTACCAACGGAAGATGCGTACACCCCCTACCCCGCTGCACCCCGTTGTAAACCGTTGGCCCCTTTGCCAAATGGGGCATCGATTATGTGACCTGTAACCCTCGCTCGGCCGGGGGGCATGGATACATCATCGTTGTTGTAGATTATTTTACGAAATGGGCCGAGGTGATGCCTACATTGTCAGAAGACTGTCACACCGCGGCGCATTTTTTGTTTAATCATGTTATTTCGCGGTTCGGATTTCCACAAGCCATTGTCACTGATCACGGAAAACATTTTCGTAATAATATGATGGCCGAGTTAACAACCCAGCTAGGTCTTAGGCATGATAGTTCAACTCCGTACTATCCTCAGGCAAACGGTCAAGTGGAAGCCGTGAACAAGGTCTTGGTCACGATGCTTCAAAGAACTGTTGGCATGCACAAGTCTAGTTAGCATCTGATGTTGCTCTCCACTTTGTGGGCCTACCGTAACTCCGTGAAGGACGCCAGCGGTTTCACTCCTTTCCAGTTAGTTTATGGACTGGAGGCGACCCTTCCCATTGAGTGTGAGATTCCTTCACTGAAATTAGCCGTCGAGTTACTCCCCGATACTACTCCTGTAGAAGAACGGCTTCTTTACTTAGAATGGCTGGATGAGACTCGTCGTCTAGTCTCCCTAGCTATTGAAGCTCAAAAGAAGTAAGTGAAAACTCACTTCGATAACACTGTTAACCCGCGCTCTTTCATCGAGGGAGATCTAGTACTGCTCTATGATCAAGCCAACGATAAGCTGGGAGCAAGAAAACTTGAGCCGATGTGGCATGGGCCCTATATTGTGAAAAGAGTTTTACAAAAAGGTGCCTATGAGCTTATAGATTATGAAGGTAATCCTCTGGACAGGCCCCGAAATGGGCTTTATCTCAAGAAATATTATGCCTGAGTCCAGGCAATCAATCTTTTTGTACATGCGTATGCTTTCGGTAGTGTGTTGTGTGTGCGTGTTTATTTAGTTTTTATCTCAGTGTGTCGGCGTGATTGCCGCTTATTGTGTCTTTTGCTTCTTGAACAAATGTCTGGATCGCCTTACGTTGGTTTCGCTGATGGTGCTTCCCGCAGTACTCGCAATCTGTCATCTGTGGCATGG
>APFE030829749.1:0-10087 GCA_000404065.3 Pinus taeda | reverse complement strand
TACATCGAGAATGCTGAAATGTGAAGAAACCTGAAAAAGGAGGTGGGGAAGATAAATGTCAGTAGTTTACTACCCTGATGTACATCAAATTTCACTTTTTGTTTTAAGGAGTGAAAAGAAAAGAAGGAAGCCCATGGTGATTACATAAAATACTTATTTTGCTCAGAACTCTTCCCAATGGAGTTGCATCAAAAAATGCCATTGGTGCCCGGAATAAAGAACTCAGAAGCTTAGAAAAGAAGGACTTTGATGCCTCAAGCCCCAAAATAACACAAAGCAATGACCGAAGGAATAAGAACAATATAGATGTGAACCCAATGGCTGAGTACACTGTTATTAAACTTAATACACCGACTTGAAGACTTTGCACCTTTGCAGCCATCCAAATATTTCTTGAAATCTGCCCAATCAGAAATATCAGATGACCGAGACCAGCACAAGAACAATATAAGAAACCTTTATTCTGTTTCAAATAGTCAATATATGGCTTCAAACCAGTGTCCCCAACTTCAAACCAGTGTGCCTCACTAGGAATGTGCATGTATTGTTTGATGCATTCTACAGAAACAATGTAGTTTGCAAGTGTACATTGGATGTGAATATTGGAAACCAATGACATGTTCAATGACAGACCATATGATAGTGCCATCCCAACAAAACCTGCACCAGTTCAAATGTTAGGCATCATCATCGTATACATAAAAGCATCCAGTAACAGCATATATCTCCCACAGATGACCCTTAGTTCCATCGTTCATACCAGGATTGAAGCTGCCCTTTGGGAGTAGAACCATAGCAAGAGCAGAGGAGAAAAGAACAATTGCACTTAACATCTCTAGATGATGAATCAACCATTCATTTGCCGAGAAACTGTAGAAAAAGGGGTTCGAATTTTTATCAATAAGGTCTAATTTCTTCTTTAAGAACTGATCCTCAACCTTGAAAGCCCTAATGATCATTGTTCCTGCTATGGACTCGCCAAAATGAAATAGGTGATTTCGTTGTACCATTCAGTCTCATCAGTTCTTTAGCAGAGGCAAAATAGTATTTCTGATTAAATTGAACAAAAAAAAATCAATTATAGCTTCTCTCACAATATTCATAGTGAAGTACAAAGTCTTCTCAAGAAACTTGCATGAAGTGGTGTTTACTTGGAGTTGAAAGGTCAAATAAATCATTGGAATGGGTACAAACAAAACTTGCCATGTTACAACAGCCACAACTCCAAGACTGCTAGAAGCATTCATGGTAGACGACATGGCAAAGACAAAAGAGAAAGGAATGTCTACATCGAGAATGCTGAAATCTGAAGAAACCTGAAAAAGGAGGTGGGGAAGATAAATGTCAATAGTTTACTACCCTGATGTGCATCAAATTTCACTTTTTGTTTTAAGGAGCGAAAAGAAAAGAAGGAAGCCCATAAAATACTTGCTCTGCTCAGAACTCTTCCCAATGGAGTTGCATCAAAAAATGCCATTGGTTCTCGGAATAAAGAACTCAGAAGCTCAGAAAAGGACTTTGATGCCTCAAGCCCCAAAATAACACAAAGCAATGACCGAAGGAATAAGAACAATAGATGTGAACCCAATGGCTGAGTACATTGTTATTAAACTTAATACACTGACTTGAAGACTTTGGACCTTTGCACCTTTGCAGCCATCCAAATATTTCCTGAAATCTGCCCAATCAGAAATATAAGATGACCGAGACCAGCACAAGAACAATATAAGAAACCTTTATTCTGTTTCAAATAGTCAATATATGGCTTCAAACCAGTGTCCCCAACTTCCTTCTCTTCCCTTTTAACTAGTTGATCCCCCTTGGGAGCTCTATTTGAAATCAGTCGTTCTTTCTGTGATTTGCTCCTTTGAATTTCTCTCTCGTCATTAATCGGTTCATATTTTGGGGATGGCATCGTGGCTGTTGATTCATTGGAACCAACAGTATTCTTGTGTGCATTCACAAGCTCCCTAAATGCCTCACTCGAGACCAATAGTTCCTGATATTTCCCAGTTTGATGAATCTCCCCATCTACCATCAACTACAAAAGAGAGAAACTTTAGTGTAGAAATTCAAAGAAAAATTACCAAAACTATGAGCATTAGATATGTTAAAATTACAGGAGTTATAATTATGTGCAATCTGTTAAAAAACTTCGTCAAAATGTTGTATACAAGCAAACAAAGAGCTTCCACATGGCTAGGACAATTGTTTACTAACCAGAATAGCATCAAATGCCAGGAGAAAATCAACTTGGTGTGTTACAAGGATTACTGTCTTGTTTGACAGTGCTCCCATTATGTATTCCTACACATCAAAATCTGTGATTAATAGGATCTGCGGTAGCTAAAGAAAATGAAAATCATTGTTGTATAAAGGTGCAACAAGCAAATTAGTAACAGCTACATAATAACTTTAAAAACCTTTATATTAGAAGGAAATCGCCATATTAACCTTAAACAGGCTAGTAGTTGTATGAGCATCAACAACACTGAGAGGATCATCCAATAGATAAATATCAGAATCTTGATATAAGGCACGAGCAAGCTATATCTGATGTTTCTGGCCACCGCTGACATTGACACCTCTTTCTCCTATTTTAGTCTGATCACCGAAGGGAAGATTCTGGAGGATAACATATGCGAGGGTGCCACAGACTTGCAACTGCAGAGGCAGGGTTGAGAACAATAAGAAAGAGAATCAATCAATTTAAACGGTTGACAATGTTAAGGTAAGGAGGTAAATAATCCATACTCACACTGCCCCTTAACTTTGGTACTTCTCCAAGTATTGCAGCTAAAAGAGTTTATTTTCCAGATCCAACTTCTCCACAAATTGCCAATTTTTGCCCATGTTTAACCTCCATATTTATGTTTCTCAATGCGGGATTTGATGAACTGGAAACCCAACTTAGTGTTGCAGAACTGATAAGAAGAGAGTGGTCAGAGTTATGAAGAAATACACGCTCAACCACCCGATCCTGTGATTCAGCAGCCTCAAGAAATTTGATGATACGACTTAATGAGACATTTGCTTGAATGATAACAGCAATTACATCAGGCATTAGTCTTTATCTTCCCGACCATTGTTCTGACAACGAAAACCCAGTTCTGCAAAAGGGCAGGCAGAGGCAGTGTACAAAGGGTATGTACTATCAGGAACCCATTTCCCACTGAGAATGTCACAGTTGTTTGAACCATACCCTTGAATGACATGGTTGACTCCAGCATCGTGTTGGCTAGAAGAAATAAACCCCTCGCCAGGAAACTGAGGCTGAAAAAATCGATGGCATGTGATGATTATACTATAGATGAAGAGAAGAAGGACCGCTAAATAGCAAAAACATTGATGCCCATGTTTCTGCAGTCCTCCTGATCCAAAGCCATAATTCCTTTGAGCGAAATGATTCTGCAGAGTGAGAGCTCCAAGGGCAGTTGACAGTGGTTTAGTTATAGAGACATAGGCCGAAACGAAATAATTAAATAATCTCTTGCACCTCATCTGGAACCAAATTCAAAAAACAAGGCCGTTATGTAGCTGTTGCGAAGTTAAATATTTATTTATGGCTAGGCACCAGTAGGTTTACAACAGCATTTCAGCTTCTGATAATAGGTGCCGATGCGCAAGATCCAAAGGAAACTTAGGATGGATAATCACTAATGCCCTCCAGGACAAGATCCAAGTGATAACCAACCTAGTAAATGGGTAATAGAGGAGCACTCATGTTGCCAGAGAGGATGAAATTTGAGACCCGCGTCTCACAAATTATCCACATTGCCATTAAACTACAAGTTATTGTTCAAGAAACAAGGCTGTTTCAGAGGCTTGCTAGGATTCTGATGGCATCTCTATAGCCTAAAATATGATAATTTTACCAATCATCACCAAATGACAAAAAAAAACGTCAATGCCACTACAAATGACAATCGATTATACCAATCCGTACTGGTGTCGTAATCTACCGAAAGCATAAAGCAAGATACAACAGGATCGGCCAAAAGAACATGAACATATTACATCAAAAAAAAGGTAGGACAGAGCGCAAGAAATCAACTAACAAACCTAGATTCCCCTTCACTCCCAAATGAGAACCAGTCATACCTGTGCTACAATGCAGAAGTTACAGCGCAAAGAATGGAGTAAAACATTAGAACCCTGATATATATTCATCCATCATACCCGCATTAACAAATCAGCAGCAGTGAGGGGGGTATCTGGTCACCTGGGTTGGGGCATTTTCAAAAACAAAAGCGCACTGTTATCGAGGATTCTCAATCTGATCATGGTATCAATTTCTGATGGAGCAGATTACTGTCAGCTGGGCATCGATACTGATATATGTTAGCTGATCGAGGAAAAACAACCGAAAGTATAAAACACCATTTCACAATACACGCATTCCCCCAAAATTGAAAGCGGACCAACCAAGATGTGAGCAGGGTGGGAAGCCCTCGTCATCATTTTTACGCCATCCTCTGCACGAACCCTTCACTGTAGGTCCTCGCCCTCCTCTAGAGCGACTCTGCCTGCGCCCTCTTCAACACCCCCGCCCTACTCTGCATCAAACGCGGATATCCGCATGCAGGCCGGGTTTGATAACATGGTTAGAGTAAACGGTTCTTTAACTAATATCATTACATTTTTTTAAGGGTGTTTTTTAATGTTTTAAAACATTTTTTATTAAATTAGATGGTTGATTTTTGTTCAATCGTCTTCTAATGGCTACGATTAAGACAGAAAAGCATTTGGGGGAGTTCATTTCAGAGGAAAACGCCTTACGGCGTAATAACTTTCACAACAGTAAAATCTAAAATCTATTCTTCTTATTTACACAATTATATTTTATTTAAAAAATCAATAAATTTCGTTCCATTAATAAGTTTTAACTGTTAATATTTGAGAACTGTTGGGAGGTTTTCCATATTTTCTTTTGGAATTTTCAAGGATGTGTGACATCAATTATCTCGAGGGTCTATAAAATCCCCACCTTTCTCTCCCTCTCCTACGAGTTAAATTATACTTGGTTTGTGAAATCAATAAATTCCATTCAAGCTCCTCAATGAATTTCAGCTTCATTGCAAGTGTATTTTGTACCATAATCTCACTTGTTCTTCTCGAGATGAAGCAGAGGTGCAGTACCTTCAATTTAATTTTAGTTCTCCCGAATGCCAATAGAGTCTGCTGATCTACGATTCCTTTTTTCAACCTGGCCGAAATCTCGAAATAATTGAGCCTAATGATAACTACAACCTATTTACGACATATCTTTCCCGAATTTAAATTCCATTTTAAACTGCCGCAATAATCGAAACATGATTCTGAGTGATTTCAGAGATTAGAACACGCCCTTTATCCTAAAGCTCTGTTTTGTTATTTCTCTATTGGTAACCCCTCTTGACAGTGCATGAATTCGGGGTTGGGTTGGGTGGCTTTTGTGATATAGTTTGCTTGACAATGATTTCACGGGGAGGAGTGAGCTGCTGCCTGGGCGCTTTTGCCCTTTATTGCTTAGGTCACAGAAGAGGAAGGTAACTAACTGCCCTTCTTCATTTTCTGTTTGTTTGTGGGAGTGAGAAATCAGGAAAAGCAAATGATGATTTGTTTCTTGTTTGAATGATATGATCAAGGAAGCTTCTATTCTTAGGTCTGTGAAGCGGGTGAACCAACTCAAAGATCTAGGTAAGGAGTTTGGAAATTATCTCCTTAGCAATGTTTTGATTTGTTACTTTAAAAGTTACAAAAACATTGTGAGCAAATCCAGCTCAAGATAGCAAATATTGGGACCCTTTCCTATTAGAGACACGCAATCAAAACTTTATGTTAGAATCTGTGTTTTGGTTCCATAGTATTTGAAACTGTGATTACCTTTACGATTCCTAATTTCTTATGTAAAACTTGCACACTTCAATTAATTAGGCGAACCTATTTCTCATGTTGGACTCTGATGTGTCTGAGAGGATGGAATTGGCCTTGTGAGATTACGTTCGGGTGTTTTTGTCCTGAATCCAGTGATCTTTTTTGGTTCAAATCGTGATTTTTTGTTATATAAAATGTGTTTTTGATTGCATAAATTGGTCAGCACCTTCGAAATTTCAAAAACCCCTGAATTACTCAAATTGTAAAAACCCTCCAAACCTCTGAGCTACCCAATTTGTAAAATGTTCACAACTTAAATTTGTGACTCCAACCCATCCTTAACGAATTCTAGACAAATTCTGCCAAAAAAATATACCAAAAAAACTCCACTAAAATATAACAAATAGAATATGGCCTTCCCTATATCGCTACTTTTCATATGGGCCGGAGGACACTTTTACCAAGAGAAAGAGGGCGAGGGATGAAGGCATGACTGCCACAGGTCAAGGGTTAACAAATATCCTTAGTCTACCGATGCCAAGACAAATTCATGGTCTATTTATGGAAAACAAATAGCAATAGGTATTAATGTTTATTATGAATAGATTAGGTTTCCCGCCGTTCTTGATATGATTGGGTTACTTAGCGCTCAGGGTGAAAAGTCATATTTTCTGCAAAGTTATAAACCTCCTTATGGTTTGCTGATACCTTGCAAATGTATCTTTGAAATTCTAACATAAATCTAAAATTGCTTAATTCATTATACAAACATTAAATAAATTTTCTCATGCCAAACAGAGACAGAGACGGTATGTTTAGGCTGTTTACAGGCGTATGCGGCTATGGAAAAAGAACAATCCTTGTGACCACCTAGTATTTGAAGCAGGCTATATAGACAAATGCAATATCTTACATATCATTTTTTTACAGAACTTTTAAAACACATTTCTTATAATTTGTTTATCAACACAAGCAATAACCGTGCCCTTTTGTTCCTTTCTATTAACTGGAACATTGTTTGGAATCGATCCTGTCGAAAAGTCAAAGGTGCTTTTAATGCTGCAAACAATCTTTTGAACCCAGATTTTGCACTGCCTTAGGAACTATGCATAGATGATCTATACGCGAATAGCAAGTGTCAGCTTGAGTGGGCAATCCCAGGGATTCTACGAAGGCATGTTGGCTATTCTATTATCTTAATGATGCGTATACCTGCAATAGTATACATCTTAATGGCTAGAGTAAGCATCATTTTTAGTTGTGCTTCAAGGATGGAATATCTTGTATATAGTGATCCTTGATATTTAAAAAAAAATTATGGTCAAATTATTGAGTAGTAATTATAATAATTAAAGCTGTAATAAAGGGCTACATGGTTTGGTTCAGATATAAATATAATTTGAAAACTCTTGTGAATTTCACTAAATCATTTGTCATTTTAGATTATATTTGTTCCTGCTTGTTTTCAATTAATTATGAATTCCTTTTGCTTTTATTTTCAAAGTTCTTATGAGATAGAACTTGATTGGGATTTGGTAATCTTATCAGTTTGGATGTTGGAAATGGTGTAGGTTTGAGGACTATTTTTCAAATCTGGTGAAGCAGCTTACCTACACATTCCCTGAGAATGCAACAACAAGTGGAGGTGCACCATTCTGGTCTGCTCCAAAGAGTTTTCCAAAGCCCCTAGAGTTTAATTCCAGTGATCCTAGTCACATGTCCTTAATTGCTGCAGCATCAATTTTACGAGCTAATACCTATGGAATTCCCATTCCTGAATGGGCTTCCAATTCAAAGAAGTTAGCAGAGGCAGTCGATAAAGTGCAGATTTCAGCTTTTAAACCAAAGCAGGGGGTGAAGATTGTGACAGATGAGAAGGCTACAAACATGCATCCATCGACAATTGATGATAGTGCAGTGATTGATAATCTAATTAGAACACTAGAAGGCGGGGTGAAGAATCTGACGTCAGGCTTTCGTACGAGTCCTATTCAGTTTGAAAAGGTACTAACTAATTTAGCTTCACTTATTCTATGTCAATTTGTTGGTTCATAATAAGTGATTAGTATACTACTATGTTCTATCTCAGACTATACACTATATAGCCATTATATATGTGAATAAAATTAGTGCCTGTGGTTTTTTGCTTAGACATTATGGTTTTTAACTTTTTTGTAATCCAGGATGACGATACAAATTATCACATGGATCTTATAGCTGGTTTTGCAAATATGCGTGCAAGGAATTATAGCATACCTGAAGTGGATATACAATTGGGTCAATGATGCAGACACCTCAGGTCTGCAGTACTCTGTCTTCTCGGATCTGCTCAAGTGCAGTTATACACATCCTGCTCCAGCATATCATGAGAGTGAAAGAATGCTTCCCAAAATCTGAAATGGGGTTAGTAATAAACAGGGAAATGGACTCTGCGACACAGCATTACAACAGAAGGATAATGAAAGGATTTTTACACAATATTAGCAGATCAGGGAGTCCACAAGAATATACAGGCCGCTGCACAACAATCACAGTCAATATATTCATTTCTCCTTCTCTAAATACTCACAGGAGCAACAACATAGACAAGTTCGTGACTGGAAATTTAAATCAGTAGTTATCTATCTTATCCATAATCTCTATTGGAAGATTACTAAAATCTCATTATTTTAAATTGGCACACAGGCCCAAACAGTGGTGTCCTGCCAAGTTACAACGCCCTCTGGCTCGCCTGCATCGCTCCTCTGAGCATACTCAATTCCTTTTTCCCCTGTTACACAGAGATACGCTGGTCTCTTTATACACAAAACACGACTAGTTACCATCCTTAATTCGTTAAGAAAAATGTATAACCCCTAAATTTACTCCGAGCCAATCCGTACTGGTGCCGTAATCTACCGAAAGCATAAAGCAAGATACAACAGGATCGGCCAAAAGAACATGAACAGATTACATAAAAAAAAAAGGTAGGACAGAGCGCAAGAAATCAACTAACAAACCTAGATTCCCCTTCACTCCCAAATGAGAACCAGTCATACCTGTGCTACAATGCAGAAGTTACAGCACAAAAAATGGAGTAAAACATCAGAACCCTGATATATATTCATCCATCATACCCGCATTAACAAATCAGCAGCAGTGAGGGGGTATCTGAGGGGTATCTGGTCACCTGGGTTGGGGCATTTTCAAAAACAAAAGCGCACTGTTATCGAGGATTCTCAATCTGATCATGTTATCCGTTTCTGATGGAGCAGATTACTGTCAGCTGGGCATCCATACTGATATATGTTAGCTGATCGAGGAAAAACAACCGAAAGTATAAAACACCATTTCACAATACACGCATTCCCCCAAAATTGAAAGCGGACCAACCAAGATGTGAGCAGGGTCCTATTATCAGGGCCAGGTTTAGCCACCAGAGAAAGGTCTTAACGCTGGAGCCAGAGCTTCTCCCATCCTTCATTTGAAGAAAGATAAGTAAAATCCATCCCATATGAAAATGAAATCCAAACTGAAAGTATCAGAGAAGAAAACGAAGGGATCAGCGATCTGGGATCGAATCCTTCGCCGTATTTCTGTTTAAACTTATCATTGAACTGAGCAGCATGGATCTCTTCCATGGCAGTAGCATTGGCGATGGATTCTTCTTGAACTTGGGCCAACTTCCTGCCCCTCTTCTCCACATCAAGCCCTTCATATTCCCTCTCCGGCACACAGCACCGAAGTGAGCAAGCCAGTATCAGCACCAGCATCTCCGCGCAGAACATAACGAGCAGCAGGGCGGCGTTGGCCTTCATCAGAATGCTCACCTCCACCTCCGTTCCACTGGTGGGCTTCAGGCGGTGCTTGGTCTGCTCAACCCTAGAAGAAAGCACCAGGAATCCCAGCCCCTGCCCGGCCACAGAGAGGAAAAGGAAAAATACATGCAGGGCAAAGCATAGCCTGTTGTTGTGAGAGGAGAGGCCGGTCACCCCCGGAGAGAACAGAGATCCCCCAGGCCGCGATGAAGGCCCAGCCCCAGGGGGTCGGGCTCCTCCTGAGGAGAATTATGACAGCGATGGAAGCGCAGGATCCTATTATCAGGGCCAGGTTTAGCCACCGATAAAGGTCTTAACGCCAGAGCTTCTCCCATGGAGGTAGACTGATGGTTGCGCTGGGTTTTACCTAATAAAATGGATTTTTGGACGGTAGAAAATTGCTCAATCGTCTAACAATAGATCTAACGGTTAAT
>APFE030829744.1:0-19986 GCA_000404065.3 Pinus taeda | reverse complement strand
ACGAAAATAGTGTCATGGTCCCCCACAATTGTAACAGATCAGTTATTCCCAACCTTTGCTAGGTCTTCTTGGCCTCGGCCTCGTTTGCGCCCTTGAAAACCTATCTGCGCCATCCCAGCGCCCTAGTCAGGGGGTCACGTTTCTGCCTGAACTCTATAGGCAGGTTTTCTATCCATCATTAATTCATAACTTCAGCAATTATGCTCATCATGCCCTACTGACCTACAGAAGTTGCAGAATAGTTGTTGTGGTTTTTGTACAAACTTCTGCAGCAAATGACAATTATCAGTCATATGTTTCCTTGCTACCTCACATATAGCGCATCATAATGCAGGTCCCATGCTGAGTCTTGCTTTGGCTTCTAGCCTCAAAGTCATTGGTCCTCCTCCTGCAATATAGTTTGCAAAGGCTGGGCAGTGGTCTTTGTCATGCCCCTGACCTTTACATTTCAGACACCATATCTCTTCTCGTGCCTCTAGCTGAACTGTTCTGTCCTGCTTCAGACTTTACATTTCAAGGCAAATATTTTACAACTGTGCATGAATCTGCTGAACTCCCGGGTTCAGATCTTTCATCAGTGTTTCATGCCTTCTTATTGCAATCTCCAAGGCCTCTGCCTGAGTTGTAATCTTCTGTTGTGATAGTGCAACCCTTAGGTGAGGCAGAAGCGAAGCCACGAACCACTCGTGGTGTTTCCCATCTATTAAGTTCATATTAGCTTTTTGGATTTTACACTTCAATCTCTAATCCAACTCCCAAAGTGTCTCACTTGGTTTCATCGCGGCTTCCTTGAACACCACAACCAACTACACCTCAGATTTAGGCCTACTGAACTCTTTATTCAACACAATTTGAATATATGCTAACACAATGTTTGGGTTATCATTAGATTGCTTGATGTACCAAGTTAGCACGCGATCCTACAAAGAATTAACCAACATTAGCTTCTTCATGTGATCATGTGTGCGCCTTGAGCTCCCCATACATCTTTTACAACAACCAGAACTGGTCTGGGTCCTCATTTCCCAAGCCCTTAAACAATGTTAGCTTCACTGAATTCTCCATGTTGAACTGTGGTGGAGGTGATGATGGTGTGGGTGAAGTCGCAGGTGATGGTGGTGAAGGTGGAGGTGGTGTGGGTGGAGGTGGTAGTTGTGGGAACCCTTGTTTTATCAACTGAACTACACTTCACGGAGAAGCCTGCGCTACTCCTTCTTCATCACTCAAAGCAGGTGAAATCAGTGGGCTATATTCATGATCCTTTCTTCCTTCATTCCTCTAACTCTTTCCACTTTGTGTAGCTCCGAACATCAAGGTAGTTGCATAACGCATTTTTCGCACAATAATACCTTACTCCAAGTATTTAAAGACTTCAAGTACTTACCTCGCAGACCTTTGAAAAAGCACCACTCTGCCTTGCTATAACTGATTAAGGTATCGACTGCAAATTCTGTCACAAACCCTCCTATGATATAATCGAGCCAATGATTGAAAACACGAGCAATCTTATCCTCAGAGGCTTCTAGTATCTGTACTAACTCCGGGGTCCAGATAATAGGACCATCAAGCTTCCACCTTCCTTGTTTATCTTCTAGCTTCCTTATCCACTTGTATAACTCAACTGGGAAGGAAAATAAAAGGATCTCGTGGATTTATGTATATAGGTATCTGTGTAGCCACTCTTCCTTTGTCAGTCGAGGATTTCTGTTTTCCTGTGCCATGAATTCGTGGATATTTCTATCCAACCAATCTTCGATCTATTTCTTAGTTGGATTCTAGTGATACGACATCATGCATCTCTCATGCAGATTCTTGTCCCGGCAACAAAACCATTTTTTGGCTTTGTGGACCTTGACCCAGGTTCAACGTTAGTCAACTAAACAAATCCCTACACCACTGGCCCTTTCAGCATCAGCCCACAGAGTGCAGATCGAAGTCTCACCCAAAGCAGTACGGGGGGATGTTGGAACCATGCTCCTGCACTACAAGATGGTTATAATGTTGGTTTATACCTCCTACTCCTTCCTTCACATATGTGGCTAAGCTTTAGGGCTTATCGTTCTACCTTTTATCTCATCCTTCAGTACCTCCGTGAATTTGTATGATTGACCTTCGTGTAACCCTAACCAATGGTCCAAGTACTTTTTCACTGCTATGAAAATGCATTGTATAGGTTCCCAAGTTATCTCAAGTGTTTACTTATCTTACCAATCAATTACAGCTAGCATCATGTAAACTGATATTCTTTCTTGCATTCAATTAACAGATATAATCACATACATTCGCACATAAAATAAACCCTGATCACAATATAATCATATGCATAACAGAGACTAAATACACAATAATTGCATAATAATTCTCTTTATTGATATCTTCCAGGTTAATACAGACTCTGTCCACCTTGTGCACACATCTGTAGGGGTCTACGCACTCAGCTGCGGTCTTCAGCCCTAGGCCTCTGTGCACTCAGCTTTAGAGCCACTACCTACGCTAAGACCCAAGAAAACTTAGAACTCACTATCAAAAACTCCAAAATCTCAATTCATTCTAACTGCCTAGAGCTTACATACTCAGCTCCTTTTTATACAATCCCATGGTCCGCAGACCATGGGTAGATCTTTATAGCCCACTTGACAATTTAAAAAATAAGGGCAGGCAACCCTTTATGACTCTTGACATCTTCGCACTCCACGACCACTAAATGCGGGGAATTTACAAATTTATTACAAAATTGTCCAAAAACATGGGCTTTTAGCCCTAAAACTACTCTTGGAGGAACTCGTTCCCTACACGGTCAAAATGGTTTAAAAAAAAAATATTCCCCCAAGAAGGCCCTTCTCATCAAGGTATTACAATTTCTTTTGTGGCTATTTATTTTCTTGTAATAATTTTGGACATAAGGAAATGTATTGTAGATCCTATGTAAGAAATGACTATATGAGGAATAGAATGGATCATATTATATCTCAAATAATGGTTGTGTGGGAAACAATCATATAAGTTTTAATGGGAATGTTTCCAAAACCTACAATTCACTTTTCCCCTTATTAGATCACATTGAATGTTTTTCATGAAATATTTTTTGTCACATGGCTTGTGATTGTATAAGAAGTACACGGAGGCCTACAAATCAAAGTAGAGAAGATAATATTATAAAAAATAGAAACAAAAGTATAGAGATATGGATAAAGAAGCAAGAGAAGTAGGAAGAATGTGGTCTAGCTCTACATCTTCAAAACAAGGAAACCCAATGGTATATACACAATGAATGTTCAAATCATACGAAAGGAGATAATAGTAAATTTCTCTCTGTAAAGGATGTCAAAGGAGGTAGTGCCATTGTTTGAAATAATAATTTGAGAAGGATAATTGGAAAAGAGCATAATTGGTCTTGATGATGGAAAGGAAGAAAAGCATAATGTTCTCGTTCTTAAAAGTTTAAAGGAAAATCTACTAAGTTTAATTCAAATGGTTAATCAAGGGTATGATCTCACATAGCATTCTAAAGGATGTTAAATAAGAAAAGTGTTGAGGTTAGAAATCAAAGACCTTTTACTGTGAAAACATTCCTACTGGCCTTCTCTAAACCCTAGTTTTTCATCCCTCTGGCCCCTTTCTATATGCAATAATGGATTATCATGCTAAAAATAGAAAATATAAAACGTCATGAGGTAATTTTTTGAAAATATTAGTGATAAAAGGGTTCCTTGATTTGCATGTTAATCATAGGAGCTATAATGAGTTTCTCCTTGTGCAATGCTCAAGCTCCTAAAAAGTAAGAGTTGAGGATGAGTTATGAAGCATTTAACCAATGTGTTAAAATAGAAGGTTGATTTATTTGTCTTCTAGTGTGAGTTGTATTGGCAACAGGATGAAGAGTTTGAGTTAGCCCCTTAAAATTTAGGAAGGATGGGTTAACACTAGCAATGAGCTTTGTTAACTTGTGAACCATCACTTCGACTTACCGAATATAAAACTCACTAATTCTAACCATTCAAATTTCATTTAAAAGGAGGAACAAAGCCATAAGTTTAATTATTGTTTCGGAGAACATGAGTTGGTGAGAACAAGAAGTAGGAATCACACATTTGTTCATGGAGCTTGTGAGAGGAAGAATGTGCATGAGAAGATTATGTACATATTGGTAGAGGGAAATAAATATCAACAACTTTGCATGGGTTCCAATCTTAGAAAAAGAAGGAAAGGCAGGTGCATCTTTTAGATTGAAACAATTATATTTTGTAAAGGATCAATCGCTCAATTTTTTCTATCAATAAAATTTTCATCAAGCAAAGGGTTTTCCTAGTTGGGTTCCCTAGACAATTCTATGTTTTGAATTGTGTGGTTGTGCTTTTATTTTTTTTCCTATTCCACTGCATGTAGTAGATAAACACTATGTTTATTTGAAAAAAAATTATTTCAAATTACTCGTATTAAGGAGTTGAAGAATTTTGTGGCTTTTCTACATAGTATCAGAGCAAGGTTACAAAGAGGGAAGGGAGAGTGGATTAGAAGCATCCAGTGAGAGAGAAATATTTTTTTCTCTTCATTAAAGCTATAGTGCAGCATGAAAGTGATAGACAAGGCATGATAACACAAGAGTGCTTAGTGGTGAGTCGTGTCACAAGCTCTTAACTTCAGCTATGCTATACGCATGTAGGTTGCTTGTGCCTTGGGAGTGTTAAAGAACTTTAATCAACCCTACCTTGTCGATAACAATGTTAGAACACGAACATAATATCCATCACCCTGCATTAGCAAAGTCAAAGTGCATTGGATAGAAGATCAGTTAGTGCAAGAATAATACAGGAGCAAAAACCATGTCATTGTATGGTTTGAGGACAAAGCATACCCTAGAAGGGAATTCAAACTCTTGTGCATGGGAGGAAAAAATGGAGGTTGTGTTAGATGATAATGGGGTTTTGGAATACATCAATATTGATACTCCTCAACCTCCTACAATAGATGCACAAAAAATTGCTCAATGGAGGAACAACACTGCCAAAGCTAGGAGGATGATCCTAGAAGGTGTTAGAGTCTATATTGTTCCCAATTTGCATGGGAAGAATACAACATTGTAGATTTGGAAGACCCTTACTGATCTATTTGAAAATAGTAGTGATGTCAGAGAACTTTCTTTGAAGAACAAATTCAGGAAAATTTGAGTGAGAAAGAATGATCCCATTGTTACATATCTATCTAGGTTTTCCTAAGTGACAGATGAACTTGGATGTGTTTGAGAGATAGTCCCACCAATAGATCTTGTGAACCTTTCTCTTCTTGGGCTTCACAAATCTTAATAGATTTTCCAGGATGAAGCAAATGGAAGAGATAATCTCCTTGATTATGAGAGACTGTGATCAGATCTTGCAGAGGAAGAGATAAGGAGGAACACAAGGGATCAAGTCTCAGTTATGATAGAGGACAAGGAGAACTGTGCCCTGACAGGAAAGAGTAGTAAGTCCAAGGGAAAGAAGGGCCAAGGAAGGGCCAATTCTATTCAGAAGGGCAAGGACAAGGATCTAAGCAATATCAAGTTCTTTCATTGCCACAAGTTTAAACACTATGCTTCTAAGTGTCTTAGTAAGAATAAGGCAGTCAAGAAGGATCAGGTTGTTGTATTAGCAGAGGTAGATGACTTTTCTGCCTAGTTCAAGAAATATTTATGATTTATTGCTTGCATGGAAAGCTTTGAAGATAAAAAAATATGGCATATTGATTTAGGAACTTCCTTCCACATGACCAGGAACAAGAAGAGTTTTAGCCACCTAAAGGAGAAGGACATGTAGTTTTAAATTGAGCTAGGAGATGATGGTTAATATGTAGCTAGAGGACTTGCTACTGTTATTTTTTAGAGGGATTCACGTAATTATGCTCATCTCAGAGATGTTCTTTATGTTTCGGGATTGAGGCATAATCTTCTTTCAGTAGCTACCGTTGAGGACAAGGGATATGATATCATCTTTAGTAGAGGTAAGGAATACCTCCAACACTTAGATTTTGGATGTAAGAAGCACATATGTGTCAGGGTAAAGAATCCTTTCAAGTTTTAGGTAGAGACAAGTGCATCCGTGAGAAGCAAGGACGGTAGTGCACAGAGCAGAGAAGTGGTGGTTGAGCGAGAGTAGGATAGAGCTCTCAAGATGGAGCGACATCTAGTATCTTAGTTTCAGGTTAAGCTAGTTGGTATTTGGGCTGATGTAACAACCCCAAGTTAAAGTTTCATGTAATAAAAAACATTAAAGGAAAAATAATACCAAGGGAATGGGATACATATTCCAATTTGAATGGAGGAGGAAAACATTATAGTGGGAATAACTTATGGATTATTAATGGCTAAGTAAATTGGAAAAGGACAAAGGAAATAAATGATAATTAATTCAATGAATAAAGGAAAATATGAGAAAAGGAAGATGAAGAGACAAAAAGATGCATGCTAAGGAAATTAGAGAGAAATTAGAGAAAAATTAAAGAAAAGGGAAAAAGGAAAGGAAGAGACTGGACATCAATGATAAAAAGGAATGAGAGAAAAACTACACATATTTTGTGAGTTTTAGCTTTGGATAAATTTTAGTGAGGGAGAAATATCTCCAAGAGGAGTGTGTTGTAACATATTTTGACACACTGAAAATTAAAAAATTTTAGTGTGAAATTGCCTTTTCTTCTTAGTTAAATATTGAGGGCATATATAAATTTATGCTTTCGGATGATTTTTTTTTATATAATTTTAATTTTTAAAGAAATTATTTTTAAATAAAAATATATAAGTTTATATTTTTATAAAACAGTTATTTTAACATTAATTTTATGTTTAAAGCGGCCAAGCCTTAGTTGTTGACCCCACCCAAATCTCTGTTGCATTTAAATAATTCATACCAAAAAACTGTCACCTCTGCCTTTGAATCATGACCCCACCACCATTTTCGCTCATGTGTTTTACACCCATCACCTGTCACCTCTCATCTTGCACACCCTTCCATCATCTGATGGCCCACGATCCTTTTGGCCTCCATTCGTTGTCCAAATTTATCGGGGGTGGGGGGGGGGCGCTTGAAGTAGGCAGTTTCCTAAACCACGGTCATAAAGAACATTTTCCTCATTTTAGTGTTTCGGGACTTAAAATCCCGAAACCATTTACCACCTTGACTTACTCCCGAACGTGGTTTACATCTATTCCTTTACCACCGCTCCTATGTCATCATCCACCTCCGCTTTCCTATTCATTGTGTTCATTCCACTTCATCTGCCACATTATCCATCTGCTACCCTTCATCCAATAAAACTTCACCATGTCAGTTGCCCGTTGTGCCACAACGCCCTTGTTCAATTGCTTGTCTCATGGTCATTGAAACTATGTTTTTCCTATACACTGCATTGATTTAAAACATGGTGTCCGAACCCATGTGAATGTATTTTTAGAAACTGAGAGAGGTTTTTTTGCCAATATCCCTATTAAAAAAAACATCTCCCAGTTTTGTAACAACTTTTATGGTTTGGGATATTTTAAAGAAACTTTGAAGACATATGTTCTCAAATTTTTCCTATTTAGCCATATTTTTGCAAAACAGATTGTGGCTGAATAAAAGATGATTATTGAGAAACTGAAGGAGTTTTGTAGCTAAATTACAACAACCTTCTTCCAATTTTATACAACTATTACATAATCAAATATATAAGTACATCTTCACAGCCTATTTTTTGGATTATGTAAATTCCTTTTTAGACATGTTTTTGTAGAAAGTATTGTGAACAGCTGGAACCGAATTTTGGGAATCTAAGAGACTTTTATCTCAAAAACATATTAATATACAATAACCTCTCTCAATGTTTACATAACTATCTCTGATTGATATATATGAAGGCATGATTGGACCCTATTTTGTAGGATTTTGGGAGGAAAATGCTCAAAGACAATTAGGCCACCTCATCAACTAAGAGTTGCAATTCAATTCAAATTTCTCTTCTCTATCAATATAGATCTTCAAGGATAGTACAAGAACTCTTCAAATAGTTTTATTTACCTTTATTTGTGTTCTATTTTTGTAATACAATTTTTAGATATTTGTAATAGCTCTTGATATTTTTATCAAGATATTTTGTGAGGAAATTGTATAAATACTTCATCAATTGAAGTAATATGGGCAGCCTTTTGATGCCAAAAATCTTATCTCTGTAATAAATCTTCTTTTGTAGTATTTCTAATAAAAGCCTTATGGATCTATTTTCGAAAAAAATTTGTGTTTCGTCTATGTTTTTCCAGTTTTTCATATCTTATTTCTACACATGATAAAAGTGTTTATAGGAAGGTCTGCAAAATCATTATCTTTAGAAAGAGACTTGTTTATTGGCTTGTTTGTTCATCATAACTCCTCTTTAACTAGTTTTTTGTTTTGTGCTTTCTGACAGCCATTACAAGAGATCAGCTTATTAGGCTATTTGACTGAAATAATTCCTCTTAGAATTGGTTTCAGTCTGGCCATTATGTTTCCCTTTAAATCTATTTTGTTGGGCTGTAGAAATCTTCTACATAGATCCAAATCTTCATGGTGGTCAAGTAATCAGTCTGGCTACTTAATTATTAGGAATCTCCTTACATTCTTATGCCAAATTTTTATACAAATCAAGTCATTCTGTTAGGATGGAAGATGACACTTTCAAAAGGAACCCTGTGATAGAGCCTTTAAATCATGAATAGGAATTGTCATTGATCATCTACCACCCCCATTAAAACCATAAATCTAGCCATTGTGCTTCAAAGGTTGTTGTTCAGTGACATGTGAACATTGTTAAACAAAGCCTCATAACACAGAGGGAGCCCCCTCTGGTTCAAGGGCTAGCTTGAGCCTAAAGGCTGGTTGAGTTGGTTTCCTGGCATAGTTTTCGTAGCCAAGGACTGCCTATAGGAAACAGGTACAATAGAGAGTAACAAAGAAAGAAAGGGAAATAAAATATCAAGAAATGGAAAGAAAAGGACAAACAAAGGAAAGAAAGGGAGAGAAAGGAAAATATTGGAACAACAACTATAACAGGAATACCTTGTAGGTAATAGGTGGCATGTGTGATATCCCTAACATGATTTGAATGCATGGTACATAAATTTGGTTGTTTGTTTCATTTTTTGTCATTGGCATGGGGTTTTCGTGGATTGACAGTGGTTTCATCTTTGCCTTTCCATTTCTTGGATAACCGTGGTGTGATGGGATTCATTTTTAGTTGAGCTTTGGATTGCTGGAATATTTTTTACCTAGGTGAGGTTCTCTCAGGAAAAATACATAGGGTTGGTGATGGAGATGGTTTTCTATGGGAATCCCTTGATAGGTAGGTGGAGACATGAAAATTCCTCTAGGTATGCTGAAAAAAATTTGAGGCATCCAAGTTTGTGCTGGTTTGGTGATTTATGTACCATTTTAGGTGAAATAACTATGGTTGAGGTTTGAGGTGGTTTATCCTCTGGTAACCATGGTTGGTTCTGTTTTGCTTTATCCCATGAGTTCCCATATTCATGCTTGGAATATGGCATGGGGGTGATTGGCTGAAAGAGAGATTTGGTTCAGCCCAATTTATGGTTAAGTGGTACATGGAAGCCCCTGAATTGGTTGACATTTTCATATGTATTTGTGTGTTGGTTCCTATTGATAATAATGAGCACATGTTCTAATTTATATGTATGATTTTATGATGGTTTGTCATGGTTCTATTCTATTAAATTCTCATTACATTCGTTCTTATGTTTCGTATTTTATGACGTGTTATTGTTATGGATCCACTCCAGAGTTTAATGAGTTTTGGGTTAATTAATATGAATGCATAGGATATTGTAAATTATTTCAACTAGTAAGAGAGGGAAACAAGTTGCCTTAATGATTCTCTAATGAAACTAGGTATTTATGGCCTACAACTACCTTGACTGAAAAGTGTTTGTCTAATTGATTTCAATGTATTTATTAATTTTGATCAGTGAATTTAACAAGAAAAGTGAGTAATGACTCTAGTACATGATTGAAATGATACTAAAGGATTTTGGATGGATTTAGGAAGTTGGCATGGAACTAATCTTAAAAATTTGGTTCAAGGTTTCTAGTTGTACCCTTTGAATATGAAAATTTGAGTAGCAGCCTCATGGAGGAAGGCATGTGCATGCAGTTGGAGCTTTATAACCCCATGCAGAGCTTGGAATACGTGTGGTTAGGAGGTAGAGTATGGTAAAAAGAAGCTCCATATCAGGTTCTAATCATTAGAGGTTATTGGTGGACATCTAGGTGATTTGGTGTTCCTCAAAGGTATAAATAAGTTTCCAGTTTGTAGACCCCACTTCCATAACTGTAACTTGGAGGTTGGGTCATGTCATAGCAACTCTTAGCTCATGTTTACCCTGGAGAGCTTGTAAAAGTGGGTAAATTTTTGGTGGGGTGTTACAAGTTCGTACCATAGCAGTTTTGTTCCCTATAATCCTTTTTGTGGTACCAGTGTTATAGAGTTGTATCAAAGTGACGTTTACAAGATTGGACCTCGAGGTACATGAAGATGGTTATGGTTATCATTCAAATTGTGGTTATTGTATTAGTTTTGTATTATTGTCATGCATGAATCATGATGTTGATATGTTGTTGCTATTACATATATATATATATCATGCTAATTTTGACTAACTTGTGCACATTAAATAACCTCCCTTGAGATACATTGAGGTATTATTTTAATTATGTCTTCTATTTGGCTTATCTAATGTGGTATTTTTGCAGGAAATAGAAGATCAAAGATGAAGAGAATAATGGTGGATTATAGTTCACATGAATCCCCATATAATCTTGAAGTGAATTCAATGGATTGGGAAAAAAATTTTGAGCAACAAGGAGTGGAATATTATCTTGATCTAGTAGGTACATTGAGGAGTCTGAGGGTAGAGATTAGAAGTTGCAAAGAAGATAATAACAATTTGATTGAGGCACATGAAAGGATTTCTATGTCCCAAGAAAATGAATTTGAAGTTACTGCAATGATCCTTTAGAGCCTTTCATACCTACAAAAGTAGGGACAAATGGGGATCATCCATAGAGATAGGAAGGAGGAGAAGATTAATGGGGAAGATTGTAGAAAGCCTTAGAAAGAGAATATGTTGTATAGAAAATGATACAATAAGAGTGACATATTTTTGGATACACCTGATAGGAGGATTGGTACACATGGGTTTTATTGTAGCTCTTCTTCTAGGAGACATCATCGCCATTATCGCCAACATCATAGGAGGAGTAGGTATTTCTAGAGGAGTTCAAAAAATCCAAGCCTCCTACTTTTGATGGTGAGTTGAAGAAGCTAGGAGATGAAAATTTGTGGATACTTGGGATGAGTAAATTATTTAGATTTCATCACTACTTAGAGAACATGAAAGCCAAGATAGCCACTTTCATTCTTAAAGGAAAAAAATATATTTGTTGGTAACATCTCAAGAATGTGCCTTAGTTAAGAGAATATAACTTTGGGTGAGTTTGAGAAACTCTTTAGGAAGTACATGTCTGAGAGATATTATGATGGGAAGGCTAAGGTGTTTTATGAGCTTAGGATAGGTTCCATTACATATGAAGTGTAGACAACCAAATTTATAGAGTTGTTGAGGTATGTGATCTATCACAAGGGTGAGAAAGAAAATATTCAAAGGTTCATTAGTGGATTACCATTTCCATTGAAAGGTTAGATTGAGTTTGATGAGCATCTGTCATTGGAGGAATATATCTGCCAGTTATAACATTGTTATGAGTAGTTAAAGTGGAATCCTGAGTTCAAGTGTGAATGGAAAGGTAATGAGAAGATGAAAGGAAAATGACATAAGAAGCGACGAAGATCTTAGGATGTAGGTGAAAGAAAATGAAACCCTCATATGAAGTTTAATGCAACTCAGAGAGGACTGGGTCTTAGTCTATAGAGCAGTGAATTAAAGGAAATTGCAGGGAGCCGTTGAAGTGTTGGATTTATGGTAAAGATCATCACAAGAAGGAGTGTCCATTGTACCATGGTGGTAGGTCATAGATCTGTAGTACTTAGGAGTTACATATAGTTGAGGATGTTGGCTAGATCATTCCTTATATCTATGAAAAACTTAATAATAGGAAGGAATGCTATCAGGCATAGTATTGAGATGGAAGGTAAGATTTGTGATCAAGTTGTTTCTATTTTTTATTGACCCTATATCTAATTATATCTATGTTAGTCTTGATCTAGTGGATTAGTTTTGTTTGAATAAATAAGTACATGATAAATCTTGGTTGGTGTAGCTGGCTACAAGGACCAAGAGAAGAGTTCACCATTGGATGAGATATTGTGCATTTAAGCTTAATGGTATGCCTACATCAACACATCTAAATGTGGTTCCTTTGGGTTCATATAGCATGTTTCAGGGCATCGATTGGTTGTTTACTCATAGGACCAAGGTATATTGTTATGAGAAAGCTATTGATTGCTTGGATGATGATGGAGAAAAGTGAATCTTGTAGGGAAATAAGAAGCCTACATCAAAAAGAAGGGTTACAACTTTGCAAGTTAAGTGAAACTACAGGAAAGGGTGTGTATTCTTTGAAGTTCATTTTTCTAGTGACAAAGGGAAGGATCTTGAGATTGATGAAGTCTTGAGGATTGATGAAGTCTTGAGGATGTATCTTGTCTAGCAACCGTTTTAGGAGGTGCTTCCTACAGATATTTCGAGAGTTCCATCCACACACAGAGGTGGATTTATCTATTGAGTTAGTACTAGGAGAAACACCAGCATCTAAGGCACCATATAGGATGAGTGCTCTGAAGTTGGTGGAATTTATTTTGTAGATTAAATAAATGCTTGATAAGGGATACATAAGGCCAAGTGTGCCTCTATGGGGTGGACCAGTGTTTTTTGTAAAGAAGAAGGATAGTACTCTTAGATTGTGCATTGATTACAGGGAGTTGAACAAGGTGACTATCAAGAACATGTACCCATTGCCTTGGATTGATGATTTGTTTCATCAACTGAAAGAAGCAATGATATTTTCAAAGATTAATCTAAGATCAAGATATCAACAGGTGCACAAAAGAAGACGACATCTATAAGACTTTATTTTGTACAAGATATGGAAATTATGAGTTTTTGGTGGTTTCTTTTAGTCATACCAATGCTCCAGCCACCTTCATGTGTTTGATGAACAATGTGTTGTTTCCTTACCTATACAAGTTTGTGATAGTGTTTTTTGATGATATATTGTTATATTTCAAGACTGAGGAGGAGAATGTAGAACGCATGGAAGTGGTATTGAGATTGTTGAGAGAAATTTAGTTGTATGGAAGTCTCAACAAGTGTAGCTTCTTTCACACTTAGATTCATTACTTAGGAATGGATATATTGGTATATTCCAAGGAAGGGATATAAGTGGATCTATAAAATGTTAAGGTTATCATGGAGTGTCCAGCTCCAAGAATGTGGATGAGGTCATATCATTCATGGGACTAGAAGGTTATTAAAGAGGTTCATCAAAAAATTCTCTAATATTATCTATAATATCACATTTTTGTAGAGGAAAGGAAATAAGCTTAAATGGAACTAGGAGTGTGCAACTAGTTTTGAGTAGTTGAAGCATTTGCTTACAAATTATCTGGTATTGAAGATCGCAGATCCTAATAAGGAATTTGTGGTTTGTACAAATTTTTACAAGGAAGGACTTGGTGGAGTCTTGATGTAGGAAGGGCATTTGGTTTTCCATGAATCAAGGAAGTTGAATGAACACAAGAAAAATTACGTGACTCGTGATCTTGAGTTGGGAGCTACCATTCATGAATTGAAGATGTGGACACATTATCTCCTTAGCAAGAGGTTTGTTTTGATGAGTAATCATAATGGACTAAGGTATTTGCCTGATGATCTAGAATTATGAAGGAATGTAACATAATACAAAAATAAACATAGACACAGAGCTACACCAGGAATAAAACTTCATTTCATTAATATGAAAGATTTGAAATATGTTTATGTATAGAATGGAAATAAACTAGCTTGGGTGATGGTATCTTATCTCTGACAAGAGATGTGGTGGCTACATGCCTTTGAACTATGTTACAATGAGGCTTAAGGACCTTTTATTATTGAACAACAAACGGAAAACCTAAACAACAAAAACCCTAACCCTATGAGATGGAACGACAATAGTTTGTGGGCCACATTGGGGTTTGTTGGGAAGCCAACTTCTTGAGGTCATAACTTGGTAATATGATCTCTGTTTGGCATGTGTAATACCTCATTATAAATATCTCTCCAGAAGTTCAGGCCCTGAAACACTACTAAAAAAAGTAAATGTGCTGTTATAATCAAGGACACTAATAAAATCGATTGAAGGTCTAGGTGGAATAGGCGGGTGGCCACTAATATCCACTTGTATTAGTCCTCTCCCCTTAGGAAGAAATAGTCCCCATTATGGTTGTAGCCTCCATGAGGTGATGAAATTTCTGTTGAATCTAGCCCCTAATGAGTCACTTGTCCCCATGAAGGAGTTGGCCTGTTTTGACAGCCCAATATAATTGGATCCCCTGCTAGCGAATTTTCTTGATCTGTGTGTCCGTGATCCTATCAGTTTTGGCTTATTCAATATAGATTGGGTTGAGATCTATTGGTTTTAGCTACTCAAAAACTCAGATGTGGCCAACAATGGGGGAAAGTATGTCCACAGCTGATCCAAAATTAATATTGGGTGTAGAAAAAGGAATAGTGGAATGTTGAGCTTGAAAGTGTTGTCCCCCGCAACCTTAGTGATGGTGTAAGATCCATATCAGAGAAAGTGAAGCTTACGGTGGGGCCCAAGGACTCCTTCTACAAATGTAACCATAATTTTTTGCCCACCTGGAACTTGTGCGGCACACGATGTTGATCATGGTGCTGCTTGTACTTAGCATTTTCTTTGTGAAATATGTCATGGACCTACTGGAAAATGTGTTGAATGCACTCAATGAAATTTTTTGCCCTATCATTCTTGGGCTAGACATGAGCCACATATTCCTGAGTGGCTGCAAATAGTATGGCAAGATCAATGGGACAAAGTGGTTGGAATCCCAGTCCCACCTGAAAGGGGTTGTGGCCAGTGGACTTGTGGAGAGCCCTATTGTCATTGTGTTGGACATAGGGGAGGCTCTCATCCCATGCATGTGGGTGCTTCTAGTTGTACATCTGTATGATATGCAAGATCATCCTATTGACAACCTTTTTTTAGCCATCAATTTGGGAGTGAAAGGTCATGGACATATTCAGCTTGGTATCCAACAATGACCATAGGCTTGACCATAATTCACATAGGAACTAACTGTCCTGATATGAGATAATGGACTATGAGTGTGCCGCTGTTGGAAAATTCAATCTCTTAAAGACCTTGGTAGAGATTAGGTTCTTCTATCTCCCTTTGTTAGTGATGAACTGCACCGACGAACCCTTTACCCACATATGCAAGTTGAAGAGGTGCTCCCCCTCCTCTAGATCCTCAACTTCCATCTTTTGGAGCTTGGTAGTGGCTACCATCAAACTGGGTTCAGTGTCAATGATCTACTTTCCCTTGTTAGTTCCCTTGTCAGGTTTCATCTTAGAGTCATAGCATGCATCTATATCTAAGTCTTTTAGCTCGACCACCAACGCCTACTTTGTACAACATTTATTTTGTTGTGAGTGGGAGTTTTATGGAACTCATGCAAATTACTGGTGTCCTCCTTTGCCTTACCATTATTCTTAGATTTTTTCTTCGACAGGTTGTCCTTAGGGGCTGTAGCCTGACTCTGCCCTTTTATTTGTGCCTTGGGGGTAACTTTTCTATGCTTTAGGTTCGAAAATCCAAAAGTCTCGCTTGTTCTACTTGAATTTATGCTCAATCTTGGCAACGTAACGATATGTTGCACTGCAAGGAGATGTTCAGGAATTGCATTTCCTATAGAATGTATTTGTGCAAGAAAATGTGGTACTTGACCACCAGATGTTTCCCAGAATATTTGGTACCCAAATTTGTTCACATGGTATGGAAAAGATTCGTCAACTAATTCACATCTTGATCCCTTTGCTGCCACAACATATTCCATTGTATGTACTTTCTCTCATAGCTCCCCACGGGGTAATATTGTTCTTTTATGGAATCTATGAAATAATTTGAAGTGGATGTGGCTAATAATAATGATGGTTCTCTCATCCCTCTATTCACAGTAGGTTTCCCACCATTACTTGACATGGGGGGTGGCTTTGAGGAGTGAAAAAGTAATCTTTTCCTGATTGGAAAAATAATGAATAGAAAATATCATTCCAATATATTTAACCATATATCTATGGCATTTTCATCTATTTGGTTTTCAAATATGGGAATGTCAAATTTGAATTGTACCTTGAAGTGAGTGGTGCTTCCAGGAGTGGATTCCAAATGAAGATGTTTCGCCTATGGGCATCTGTCGAATGATCTAGGAAAATTTATCCATCATCACGTTCCTCTACTGCTTGAGGGATTCTTCAAACAATATTTTAGAAGGACCTCCTACTCCCTCATATTTATTTTCTTCCACCATGGGAGTCTGTCAGTGTTTGCGAGGATGGTCTTGCAAAGGTTGAAACAATTCAAGCTTTAACTCCTTATACCTCGACCTCATTGGGGACATGTAAAGAAAAATAGAGAAAAAGTAAACCTATCTTCTACCACTAATCCAAAATTATGTAGGAACACAAAAAAATATAGACATAAACATAAACATAGATATGTAGCAAGAATAAAACTCCATTTAATTAATATCAAAGAATTGAAAGATGCTTACATACAAAATGGAAATAAACTAGCTTAAGCAATGGTAGTTTATCTCTGAGAAGAGATGTGGAGGCTACATGAATTTGAACTGTGTTACAATGAGGATCAATGACCTTTTTATTATTGAACAACAAAGGGAAACACTAAACAACCAGAACCCTAACCCTAGGAGATGGAATGCTAAGAGTTTGTGGGCCCCATTGGGGATAACGCAACCAACTTCTCAAGGTCGTAACTTGGTCATATGATCTCCATTTAGTGTGTATGATACCTCGTTATAAATATATTTCGAGTACTATAGGATTTGAGGCTGGCTCAATGCTTATTGCAAACCTTAAAAAAATGTCATTTAAGGAGCCAAAATAGCTCCAAAAGTTCAAGAGCTGAAAAAACTGCTAAAACTAGTAAATGATGCTATAATCAAGGAAACTTATGAAACCAACTGGAGGTGTAGATGGAATAGGTGGGTGGCCACTGGTATCCACCTCAATCATTTGACCAACCTAATATGAATGTAAAGCAAGATCGATGGTTGGCTATTGTCATTGAGTTTGGTTTTGGGATTAGGTACATTAAGGGCAAGGAGAACAAAGTTGTGAATGCTCTCAATAGGATAATATAGGTAAATCACATTTCAACTATGAGCTCTAATGGGAAACATTTACATGAATGTATCTTGCATGAAGGAAAACATGATGATAAGTATTATAAATTAAAGTAGAGATTGTAGTAGTAGGGTGAGGATGATGAGGACGAGGAGTATCACCTCATAGTGGATGACTTGGTGAGGTTCAGGAGTAGGATTTATGTGTCGAATAGCAATGAGATCACGAAGCTTATCTTGAGAGAGTTTCATGTCAAGCCATATTCAGTCCACCCAAGAAACCATAACACTTTGATAGTGGTTAAGAAGTTCTACTATTGACCAAATTTGAAGACAGAGGTGGTTCCATTTGTTGCAAAAAGTTTAGAATGTCAGCAAGTGAAATAAGAATGAAAGCACCCAGCTGGTTTATTGCATCCTATTATGATTCTAGAATGGAAATGGGAGGTCATTTCCATGGATATTATTACAATATTTACTAAGACATCAAAGAAGCATGATTCCATCATGGTTTTGGTTGACAGGTTGAGCAAGGTAACTCACTTCATTGCAGTGAAGTCTATTAATTTAGCTGGTGAGGTAGCTTCGATCTTCATGAGGGAGATAGTGAAATTGCATAGACTTCCCAAGAAGATATATTATATGGATATGCCAAATTCACTTCCAAATTTTGGAATGAATACTTTGCAGGCTTGGGGACAGAGTTAGCCTTCAGGTACAACTTATCATCCATAAACAGATGGATAGACAAAGAGGGTTAATAATATCATTAAGGATATGTTGAGGATGTAAGTCATGCATCTGCAAAGGAAGTAGGAGGAGTGTATTCCACTGGTAAAGTTTGCATACAATAATGGGTATGAGGAATCCTTGAAGATGACTCCATTTGAGGCTCTCTATGGGTGAATTTGTAATACTCCTCTCAGCTAGAGTGATCCAGTGAACAAAGTGCTAATTGGACCAGATATCTTGGTTAAGCTGGAGCATGAGATGCAGGTTGTTAGAAGGAATTTGAAGGTAACACAAAGACAAGAAGAAGAGTTATTCATTTCAATATAGAGAATTCAAGGAGTCTAAGGTTGGGGAGCATGTGTACTTGGGCATCGAGCCCAAGAAGAACTCCTCGAGGATTGGGTCATGTACCAAGATGGGACCTCAGTATTGTAGTCCCTTAGATATCCTTGAGAGGATTGGACCAACATCCTATAGACTTGCACTACCACCAATAGTGAAAGTCCATGTTATTTTCCATTTTTAATTGCTTAAGAGATATGTACAATATGTTGATCATGTGATTGATTGGTATGTATTGTAGGTGGAACTAGAAGAAGAGTTTCAGCTAGAGCCATAATGAAGCCTTCTGCAAAAATAGCTCATGCTCCAGGACTAAGCAATAGAGAAGGTTAAATTGTAGTGGAAGCACTTTGGGCCCGATGAAGCTACATGGGAGATGGTTGACCAGGTATAAGAATTATATCATTTTTCATTTGATGGTTAAATAAATGAGCTTTTGGTATGTATATCTACGGTTGTTATTGTAAATACCACAATGAGTTGTGTTATAAAGCTACAATAAAAAATATGTCTCATTTTTGCGATTTACTAGTTATAGGTGTCATAAAACACCAACGATAGTGTTCCCCCAAGGTGGAGGGGTTTGTAACAACCTCAAATTAAAGTTTCATGTAATAAACGACATAAAGGAAAAATAAGACCAAGGTCATGGGACATGTTCTCTAAGCTAAGTGGAGAGGGAAAAAATTATAGTGGGCATCACTTATGGTCTATTGATGGCTAAGGAAATTGGAAATAGCATTGAAAAAGGAAAAAGGTGATAAATGGAAATTAATTAAAGGAATAAAGGAAGATGAAGAGACACACATATGCATGCTAAGGAAATTAGAGAGAAATTACAGGAAAGTGAAAGAAAAAGTTAAAAGGAAAGAAAGAGACTAGACACCAATGATAAAAAGGTATCAAAGAAACAATACACGACTTTTTCTAGTTATAGATTTTGATCAATTTCAGAGAGATGGAAGAGGAGATAAGAAATTAAGAAAAGGAAAGTAAAGAGAAAGAAAAGAAAATAAAAGGACAAGAAAATGAAAGTTAGGGAGCATAAGGAAAATATCGGAACAACAACTACAACAGGAATACCTTGTAGGTAACAAGTGGCATGTATGATTTCCCTTACATGATTTAAATGCATGGTACATGCATTTGGTTGTTTGGTCCATTTTCTATCATTGGCATGAGATTTTCCTAGATTAACAATGGTTTCATCATTGCCTTTCCATTTACTGGATAGCCATGGTGTGACGGGACTCATTTTTGGTTGATATTTGGATTTCCATAAGTTTTTGGATCCAAGTGAGGTGGTCTTAGAAAAAATCCAAAGAGTTGGGAGTGGAGATGGTTTTGTTTAGGAATCCTTGGAAAATTGGGTGGAGATAGGAAAATTCCTCTAGCTATGGTGAAGAAATTTTGAGGCCTCCAAGCTTCTGTTGGTTTGGTCATTTTTGGGCCAATTTAGGTGAAATCACTATGGTTGAGGGTTGAGGTGGTTTAGCCTTTGTAATCCCTGGTTTTTTTTTTTTTTTTTTT
>APFE030829737.1:0-14475 GCA_000404065.3 Pinus taeda | reverse complement strand
ATATATATATATATATATGCACATCCTATGATGTCTTATATCGCCGCTCCCTAAGGTCCATAAATAACATCCAAGGGTAAAGATGGATAATACTGAAAGAAAGATTCAAATGAGGGATTACATGATTTATATTGTATCATTATAATATTTGTATTTTATCTTGATGCTTTTAGAGTGAAAAAACTGGGGTATTAGTTTATATATTCATTTTAACTGTGAGTCCCAATATGGAGAATTAGGGTCTGAAATCTTCTAGAGACATTTTGAGGCATTAAATGAATTTTTTGTACTGTAAAAAACCTCTCACTTATGCTAGAACCCTGAATTCTACTTTAGGATTGGATACCTTTCCAACGATGCAACAATTGTATCATTCAAAATTTGTATGAAAATATTATGCCTCTCGCGAGTTGATCTACTATGTTGACCACCATGGTATGAGATGATGCCACATCAACCCCCATTACTCATGAAAATGGGGCTAACCACATGTGGAATTTCAAGAAGGCTTTGTAAGGCCTAATCCCTTAACTCTAGTTAAGGGTTTAGGGAGTCAAACCCTACCCCTAGTGGGTGATAATGCTATATTAAATATCTTGCTACTAGGAGGAATAGGGGTTCCATTCTATTCTATTGTAATTTGTTTCATAGTTGATTAGATCAATTGGGAGTGGGGAAGCTAGAGAGAAAAATAGAGGCTTTAAGATTCTATAGTAGTCTTATAGGCTATAAGTTTCAAGTAACTCCATAGAGAGTACCTCTTATTTTGTATGAACATGCCTAGGTTAAAGTTTCATGTAATAAAGGATAATAAAGGGAAAAAGAATAAGACCAAGGTCATGGGACACATATTCCAAGATGTATGTTGGGAAAAACACTACAGTGGGTATCACTTGTGGTTTATTATGGCTATTGAAATTATCAAAGGAAAAGAGACAATAATTGACATTTAATTATGAAAATAAAGAAAAATAGGAGACAAAGGGAGACAAAGAAACAAAAATTTGCATACAAGGGAAATTAGAGGAAAATGAAAAAAAATAAGAAAATAGAGGCATCAATAATAAAAAGGCATTAGAGAAACAGTTCACAGTTTTCGATAGTTCATTTTTGGTTCTCTCTCCTTACATTCTCACTCTCATACACTTAGACAATTCTTGGATCACTCTAAACATTCACTTGGATTTGGAGAAGGAAAGCAAAGGAAAAGCAAAGGAAAAGCAAGGGAAAGCAAAGAAAGGTTGGATCAACAACTTTAGCAGGAGGATTTTGTAGGTAGCAGGTTGCATGTGTAATTTCCTAGCTGAGGCACATGTATTTGTCTATTTGGTTCATTTTCCATCATTGGCATGGGTTTTTCATAGTTTGAAAATGGTTTCAACCTTGCCTTTCCATTTCTTGGATAACCATGGTGTGATGGGATTCCTTCTTGGTTGAGATTTGGATTGTGTAAAGGGTTTATAACTGGGTGAGGTGGTCTCACGAAAATTCCCAAGAGTTAGGGGTGGAGATGGTTTTCTCTGAGAAGCTCTCAACAAATGGATAGAGACAGGTAAATTCCTCAAGGTATGGTGAAGGAATTATGAGGCATTCAAGCTCAGTTTGGTTTTATGATCTCGGGACCGATTTAGGTGAGATCACAGTAGCTTGAGGGTGGAGGTGGTTTAACCTCTAGAGTCCCTGGTTGATTTTGTCTTGGTTTATCCCACGAGACCCACATTCATGCTTGGAATATGGCATGGTGATGATTGGCTAAAATAAAGATTTGGTTTATCCCAATTCATGGTCGAGTTGTACGTGGAAGTTCCTGATTTGGTTGGATTTTTTTATATGTTAATATGAGTTATTTTTTTGTGTGATTAATAAGCACATGTACTTTTTATTATGTTGATTATATGGTATATTTTGCATGGTTCCTATACTGGTTATATATTGGTTATAAGCATGGTTCTATGGTGTGCTCTAGCTATGGTCATTGTTCATGATTCTATAAGTTATTGAATGGTTGATGAATGCATGGGATAACAAGTGTTACTGCAACTATCTTGAGAGGGAATTAGACCTTCTTGGTGATTCTTAGATGAAGTCCATACCCTTATGATCAAATATGCATTCATGACCTATAGATTTCATGTTTACCCTATGTTTGACGAAATGTCTAGTATGCATTGGGAATCTCTAGGTCAAGAAGTTGCTCAAGTTTGGATTATCTATCATTGTTATGATTCTGGAAAGTTACAGGTGGCAGTGACCTGGAGGCTAGCCTGAAAAGTGGCTTAGACATCGCAACTGTTGGCACAAAACTGAGGATATGAGGTCATAACCACATGGAGACAAGCCTGTGAGTGTGGTCATAGCCTCCCAACTGCATGCATGAAGTTTCAAGGGCGCAATTATGGAGTTAGGTCAGATAAAAAGGTTCTAGCTTAGGGATTTATCACCTGGGGTGGCTATTTGGCTCTTGAATGGTATATAGACCATGAGGGATGTCAGAGAGGTTTTAGTTTGTAGGCCCCACTTCCATCACTGGAACATGGAGGTAGGGTCATGTCATAGTAGTAATTAACTCATGTTTACCTTGGAGATCTTGTAAAAGTCGATAAATGTGGAAGGATGTGTGACATTATACTTTCATATTTCCATTCTAAAGAAAAGATAGAAGAACAACCTCACGTTATAGTTGGGTATTATTCCATAGTCGTTTCATAGGGAAAAACTTGTGTATATTATGGATGCTATCTGTATTTTATTACTCGCATTTTATCTATTTCATTTATTTAGGTAGGAAATAATCTATTAAGGAAATTTAAGATCTAAACGAAAATTAACCGAACACAATATAGATTTTAGTATTTTATTAGATATTTTTTATGAACAATTCTTGTGGAACATCCACAACATTTTATAGATCATTACTGGTAGAAGTACGAACTACCTTATTATGAAGTGTTGAATATAACTCAAAATTTTATCCTAGGTCTTGGGATTCTTCTCATTATACGCCATCAACATTTGAACCATTTCCATGTTAACTTCTTTTATCTAACCTTTTGTTTAAAAATAGAAGCTAATATATCTCTTCAACTTGGTGTCCATCTTCTCCCAAAGTGTAGTAAAAAAGACATCAAGAAATATGGTATCCCTATTTTATATTATGGTCCCTAGTACCCCATATTGCTCCCCAAAATATTTTAAAATACATGTTTACTACTTGTACTTTGATGTTATTTTTCCAAGGAACAAGTGTGCACATATTGCCAAACATACCAACTGCCACAAGAAAATAGTCATGTTCCTTCATATTTATTGGAAAAACAACTACAAAATGTATTTATATGATATCCAAAGTTCTAGTGGGTACAAACAAACAATGTATAAACCTTGATTTCTATTGCTAGGTTTGTTGGTACACCATATTTTATATCCTCTAATAAATTGAGCTACATCTTCTTGCATTTTGGGTCAATGCATATACCTCTGTACACTGGAAATTATCTTCCCAATTCCAAAATTTCTTGCAACCTTGGAGATGTGAACCTCTCTAATTAGTTGCAATATTTCACCTTTAGGAATATAGATATCATTTGGCTTAAAGAGAAAACGATTTTGGTGATGATAACCAATCTTACCATCACTTTATTCTTCATGAATTTGGCCCTATAACTCCTGAAAAACCTCTTTAAATTCCACATCTTCCATGTATTATACCTCTTTGTACGCATCATGGGTAAAAAGGGTCCATGTGCACAAGAGCTCCCAAAATTATAATATTAGGTGTAGGTGGCCTTAAAAGCATGTCTTCTACTTATTAGTGTTTTTTGTCTTATATTTGATGACTAGATGAAATTATTGTAAAACCCCATCCACTTGTAGTGTCTGGTTTGCTAAAGCTTACTATATGGCTACAAATACTACATTATTATGGGCCTCATTATTAGTCATAAATCAAGGCCCATTTGGCCATCCTTAAACATACATTTACCTCTTTCTTTGCATTTGATAACACCTTATTGGACTATAATGTGTTTATTATGGAGATTAAGAAATTTTTATCATATCTTGTGGCCTAACATGATTAATGTGTAGGAAAAACAATATTTATTATGCAGAAGTACATTGGATACCAAATGGAGGGAATGTAGGAGGCTCATCCATGCATTAAATCACCAACAACTAGGCTAGTTATACGACAATTACCACACTTAATAATTGTGAGGATCTTAGGGAACTAGATCCATGTTTATAGGGATTTTGGAGGGAAGCAACCCTCCTTCCAAGGAGGCACGGGGGTGATTGGGTGAAAGAAATATTTGGTTCAACCCAATCTATTGTCGGGTGGTACGTGGAAGTCCCTAACTTGGTTGGAATTTGTATATCTTATTATGTGTTGATTCTTATCGCGATTAATGAGCATGAGTTTTGATTTTATGATTGGTTTGTCATGGTTCCACTCTGGTTAAATTCTAGTTACATGCATAGTATATTTCTCATTTTATGATGTGTTCTTATTATGGATCCATTCCATGGTTGGATGGGCTCTTAGTTATCTTATATGAATGCATGAGCTAATGTGTGTGGTTGCAACTTGTAATAGAGAGAAGCAAACCTTCTTGATGATTCTCTGATGATCTTAATGAAATATTAAACATGTATGGATTCATGAGATAAAGGTACTTTTCTTACAAAGTGTTTGCATAAATTATTATTGTGTATTTGTGAGTTGAGTATGATTAGAGCTTGGAAATTGATTCTCGAGGCTCTGGTAGTTGGATGACAAAGTTTTGGAAATTTTTGGGAAAATTTGGGCAGTGGCCTCAAGACTAGCCTAAATATCTAGAACGGAGTTCATGGCGGCATCCACAGAATTGGGAAATTTTGGCTTTTGTTGCATTGAGGAAGGCTTGTGCATGCAACTAAAGCATTTTGGCCATATGCACAACTTGGCATGCATGCGTATGGGTTGTAAAGTCAGTAAAAAGAAAGTTCCAACTCAGGGAAGGATCACCAGCGAGTGTTGCCTGACATCTAGATGATCAAGTGTCCCTAAGAGGTCACAATAAAGTTTCAAGATATTAGGTCCCACTTCCATAACTGGAACTTGGTTGTTGGGTCATGCATAGTAATTCTCAGCTCATGTTTACCGTTGCAATCTTGTAAAAGTGAGTAAATGTGGGGTGGGTGTTACAACAAGAAACCCAATAACTGTGCACTAAGGTGAACCAAATTATCTATATATATATATATATATATATGGTATTCTTTTTATGGTTGGTGTGGTGTGTCACGAGACGATTAGATACATTTATTCAAGTGAATTCAAATTTGTTTTTGTTGTAGTCAACTAATATTTGTAGGACCCATCGAAGCCCATATTTTGACATGGTAGATTGCTTTAACAACCTCTTTCACCCCACCAGTTAAGATGATACCAATACCACTATTTGCATATTATAATCTCAATTGATGGTCAAATGCTAGAGATAAACAATTTGACTAATGATTTCATGCCCATGTATATTTCTTGGATGTATTTAGATAATGGTGTTGAAAGATAAAAATGGTATATGTTTTAGAGAGTCTTTTTTACTATTTCTCTACAATGGTTTTCTTTTCCAAAGTAAGGTTTATGTATTTGAGGGGAGATAGGGTGAATGGTCTTGGAAGTGCAAATATATCTGACATGACTCTCTACAGATGAAACCAAGGTATTAGAGATATAACCCACAATGTATTTTATTTGTAGAGGTTCCACTTATGACCTATGAGAATGGACACATATAGGAGATAACACACGAAGAGAGAGATGAGAAAAGGCTATGAATGCAAGTTAAGAAGTCTCAAAGATTGAACATTGAGTAATGTTTTGGATAGAAGGGAGAGTCCACATTGCAAACAAATAGGAGATATAAAGTTTGAGATAGGTCTAACGAGTGTTCGTATTTCGTCATGGATTTTTGGACTACAAACATGAATGGACATGAAAACGAGCCTAAATTTGGTCGAGGGAATGCTAGACTAGAGAAGAACAAATTTGATGGGATCACAATGGAAGATTTTATAGTCTCACAATGGTGAAGTAGTAAATTTGATAGGTTCAAATGGTAGAGTGATAGATTTACTAGACTTAGAATTGTAGAGTGGTTTAGATCTAATGGGAATAGATATAGAGATGCATTTCTAATTAGGGATAAAGGACTCCACTCTTGATTGCATTTCATGAAGGTGACACATTCATAAATACGTAATTTTATGACCTTTGTTTTCATCTTCCAAGTTTTGATGACTCTTCCTATTCCTCTAACTCTTCATATTTCTCCTACTTATTTACAAATATTTATACTTACCTCAGTCCCTAAGCATTAGTTATCTAATACGTGAAGTATGCATACAAGCAATCAATGGCAAAAACTTGAAGCCTGATTGATTATATCCTAGAATTTTTAACCAATTATGTGAGATGAAAAAATCACCAAATTTATGTCATTTAAGCCAATATTGGCAAATGAAATGATGGTGTCCAATGCGAGTGTTACAAGTAGTGTTACTACTGAAAATTAATTCAGTCACCATAAACATAAATAGTTTCACCATTCCATGAAATAATTCATAATCTTCATAATATTAAATGCCAAAATTTCAAGTTGTAATGCCAAATGTTGCTCACTTAGAGGGATTCACAATGTGTTACAATATCAAATACTGGGAGAAAAAGATCTTTAATTATATCCCATTCACCAAAAATGTTTAAATTTATGTCCAATGTCATGAGATCATCTACCAAATGAATTCTTACATGAGAGGATAAATGAATGCTTACATGAGAAGATAAGTTCCAACTATTAGGTTAATAGTTTATTGTTGTTATTTTAAAAATATATATATATGTACTTAAGCAAAGAGAAATATCAAAATATGTTCTTTAAAGCATGATTCTTAAGCTTGATTTGTAATCAACATTCACAACAAAATGATAGTCCATTTTGAACTCATTTAATATAAAAAATAAGTAAGTGAAAAGTGCTAGCAACCCAAACGTAAAATGCTTAAGAGTCATGAGATATAATGGATTTTTATTATAAACTTAGAGCTAAAGCAATGTATGACAATAGTAGAGAATTAACATGCCAAGAAATGAGGGTATAAAATTTTTATTTATTTATGCATATATGTATTCACATGTTCAATATTGCATCAAAGAGAACCTTTGGTGTTAAAACCCTTAACCATAGATTTCAACCATGAATAGAAACTGGAAAAATGACTTCAATCGTTTTACTTAGGGAGCTAGTCATTCCATCAATAAGGGCATCAAATTTTCATGAGAAGATATAAGGAACAAAATAAGCTAAATGTTGCTAAAATGTGAATTTTAAGACTAATTCATTTTGTTTCCTTAAAAACACGTGTGGGAAGAACAAGCTTGAAGTATTATTATGTCATCAACAATTTAAATATGCATTCAATTTTTCATTTAATTATTGAGTTTTTTGTTTTTGGTTTTTTTGTTTTGTTTTTGTTTTTAGAGAAAATGGGTGAAATTCTATGTGCAGAAAACAACTAGAAATTGATCAGATTCACCCATAATAAGAAATCAATTTATGTAAATCCACTTATAGAGATTGACATATAATAAAGACTCAAGTTTGATGTATGATATCCGCAAAGGGTAGTTGAAAACCCGACAAAAAGCAATCTAAATTTGAAATGATATGCACGGAAATCCTAGATTGTTTGATTTGGAAATTTTAAAAGATGGTTGGAAATACCAATGAAACTAGCACTTGGGCAATGGGATCCATATTACACTAAAATATTTATCCAATTGGCTTAATTTTTGAAGTCCTCATACATCAAGAAAAATAATTATAAGAGCATCAAACTAAAATAATATGAAAGCTTGCAAAGATTATAGGGAGGTTAATCTATAGGAATAAACCTAAGTATCACAAAGTGAATCTTATATTAATTTGGAGTAAATAAATAAAATATTCGGAGATTTACTTCTAATACACAAAATCTAGCTTGGAATTCAATAAAAAATGGAAATAGAAATGCAATTCATACCTTACTTGTAATATTTTGCCTTGTGATAGCTCATTCCACAATAAAATTTGCAATTCAAATCTCTCTATTATGACCCTAAAACATTGCTCATAAGAGAAAATATCTCACACCACAACTATCAAGAAGTTCTTTCCACTTTATTTCCAACGAGAGAAAATGAAGGAGGTTCCCTCCTGATATAGGTAAGGGCCTTCCTAAACCATGCTTACAAAACCATGGGTTGGCTATGATATAATGTTTTCATACCATGTGATCCATTGAAAATCACAAGGTAAAACCATGAGTGCCTCAATACAATTGGAGAAAACATTCAAACATGAGCACCCTCTTCAATTAAGGGGTCAAAACCATGCTAGAAACCTTAAGCACCCTTCTTAACCAAAGGAAAGAGCCAAGAACCCCCTCACATGTGTGGGAAACAAGGAAGATAAGTGGTACATCCTTCTAGAAGGCTTTAGAGCCACTGCATTTATGAATATAAAAAAGAATAAGTAGTGTGCTCTTCTAGAAGGTTGTGGAAGCATCACACATGTGAGCTAGAAGAGATAAAATGCACCCAAAGGAGTGTTCACATATGTCACAAGTAAAATCATCTCTAACAAGCTAAAAATCACCCCAAGTGTGAAAGAACCCCCAAAAAAAATGAAACCACATGATATCAAGTAGAAACCACATTGTTGGCTCATGTATGCTTCATATGCCATTAAGTGTACAAGTAGTGATGCCAACACAGTATCATGGATCCTTAGGTAGTGACATGCATCCCAAAGCAATGTCATGGATCCCAATAAATGCGGCATGGATCCCAATGTATGCATATATCTCTATCTATTATTACATGAATCACAAGCTAGTATTATAGTTGATGTAAGTACATAGATCATGAGGCATAGTGCATGGATCTCAATGTGGAGTGCCCACATATGGTAGTGAATCAAGTCTCACATAATTGTTAAGAAAAACATACTAAATAAGCGCTTCTAACATCTTAAATACGTTAATGTTTACAATTTTCTTAATTTTACAATGATGAGACAATCTTATCTCTACTACATGTTTCAATTTCTAACACAAGAGGTATTTCTTAGGTCACTCAAGTAGATATGGGTAAAAATGATGAATAACTTATGTAAAGGGAATATAACATCATGTATTGACCCTCAAAGTCAGATATAATGGTTGTAAAACGTATTTTGATTGGTCCGACTAGCTTTCAAGAGCTAGGAATCTTCATTATTTGCATCTGCAAGATTTTAAGAGGGAACTTTGTTTAGAGTTAGCACCTTGGTACTTTGTTTTATTACCCCTCTTTGTATTTTTTCTTACCCCTCTTTGTATTTTCTTTCTACATGCATTTTTTAATATAGAACCTTGGGGTGAAGGCATTTTTAATGAGGTGGCATTAGTCTAACTTTATTATTATTTTGACTTTTAACTTTCACGCTCTTCATCTCTAATATTTTTTGGTTTTATTTGACTTAGGCTCACATGTTCTTCAATTTTCTTGACTAGACCTTGTTGGATGACTGATGATAAGCCAAACATGAGGTGGGAATAATATATTTTTAGGAAATGAGATGATGTTGAATAGAAAAAAAGGGAAAGTGTTAAGTATAGTTAGGATATGAAGTACACTAGCCCAATGAGATTTCCAGTTTTACAACTTGGCCCAAGTCTTGGCAAATCCTATTTGAGGACAATTATGTCTTTGTCATGGTATAATAAAACAAAATAATAAAATCTTTATTGTTAAGAGTGTTATGGGATCTCATCCAATGTTTACCATGTTCACAACTAGTTAAGCAATCATCACAACATGTCTAAGAAAGAAACCTACACATGAGAATATAACACATCAACTAAAATAAAGATTGTGTATGAAGTACCATTTGCGGGTGCACACACAATTTGAAGGTAAGGCATATGAGATGATATACCATAGCAGAGTCATCTGAAATAACTCATGAGTTATGTGAGGCTAGATCCTCATGTATCTAATGGAAGAACTATATAAACAGGCTTGAATAAAAAGAAATAAGTAGGAGAAATCATCCGAGTAGCAACACTGCAACACCACAGGAATGAGAGGGTGGCTCTAGAAGTAGTTACCCTGAAAGGGAAACGTTGATGAATATTGAGATCTCATCTTTTGCAACAAACCTTTTTTCTTTGGCATCAAGAGCATGTCCATGAATAGATGGACTCCAAACATCAGTATGTCATTACATAATAGATGTTATTTAAACATCATACATACTAAATTTTGTTACAAAATAAATAACATGTAAAAATAATTAAGATAAGGAGTTAAGATTAGTCATTATATTGGTGATAAAGGTTTAGAACCAACTTATTTGTTGAACATCAAAGAGATGTAAAGAATTAAAGATTCTTAACCCATTATTGACATAGTGAGTTAGACTTCAAACCATGAAAAACATTTAAAACTATTATGATCCAAAATTAAGATTAGCCATTGTAGTTTGTGACAAAATGTAGAATAAATCTTTTTATTAAATAATAAAGTGATATAATGAGTTGGATATGTATAATAATTTAGGATATAAAAAATGACATATTTTTATACTCTCACTTCACATGAATAAATAAATTGTATAATTTTAAACTTTATTAAGATTAATTGAAAAATAATTAATTATTTGTATTTTTTTAAATAGTGGAAAAATCTATTATAACTTAGTTGTCAAAGAGGACAACCATTATTAATATTGGTGTTGGACTAGCCGTGGGGACAACCATTACCGATTTCTATATGTGAATGCAAGTTGACTCATCACTGCTATTCAAGGAAAACCACACCACATGGTGAACAACCATCAGTGGCTTCTATATGTGAATGTAAGTTGACTCATCAATGTTATTCAAGGAAAGCCACACATGAGATTAGCCACTGGTGGTCCCTGGGTCTTAAGCCTTTAGACAAACTCTTAACCAAACAAAAGTAAAAATAATATTTTATATTTATATTTACATTATATTATTTTATAATGATTTATTTTATTTATTATTTAAATAAACGATTAAATTAATGCATTGTTTTAGAAATCACTTTTAATGCAGGTATAATATTGGTCAGAAAGGACGTAACACACCTTGAGACCATATGACGTTGTAACCATAAGCTAAATGATTATTAGGAGATTCACAAAAGTGTTGTTAAAAAAGAAAGTTGTTATGTATTTTAATTTTAAAATTTTTAATATTTTTAGGAGTTGTTTTTAGTTTGGCTAAAATGTTTGAGGTGAAATTTTGATTTGTGTTATTTAAATTAGTTTTTTGAGTGTATATATGGATTCAGCGCGTTGAAAAACTTTTGGAATATTTCAATCGTGCAGGAGTTATCCATCAAATTTGTAATTTCAATAAATTCCTGCTAAATTTTAGAAAAATTAGACTAAAAAAACCCACCAAAAAAACTTCAAACAATTTTAAAAACAATTTAAACATTTGAATTCATCAGATACCCTACCTCATCATCAGACTTCCTTGAAATATTTAAACTTTTGAATTCATCGGATACCCTACCTCATCATCAGGCTTTCTTGAAAAGCATATTAGCTTTGAATTCATCGGATACCCTACCTCATCATCAGGCTTTCTTGAAAACTTTTGCATTCATCGGATACCCTACCTCATCATCAGGCTTTCTTGAAAAGCATATTAGCTTGACCCTGAGACAGCCACGTAAGATCTCATAAAAGCTAACCGTTAAGAAAAGCTGGAAAAGATAGCATGGCTCACTATATATATAACCCATGATGCCCCAATTTCATTGTCTACTTCGTTTTCCTCTGATCTTCTCTTAGGCGTTGGTAGTCTGGTGTGCCATGATTGAATGTGTAGAGCGCTCCAATTTTTCTTTCTGTGTGTTCGTTCTTTTTTCTGTGTGTGGGTATGCCTGTTTGTTTGTGTTGTATGCCATCATTATTGTTATGGTTATGTGTGGAGTGCGTTTGAAATCAACGTTTGTAAGTGAGAATCAGAAAGAGCGCAAAACAGAGACGGAAAAGTTCTTTAAGAAGAGCAGAGAGGGAAATATCAGAGGGTATTTCTGGGCCGTTGGATCGCTGAACCAAACTGGCCAAGACAATCTCGATTCCTCCTGGTTAGATGGATGAGGTGAGGAGATTTGGATCCGTTTGTTTAAATTTGATTTCATTTCTTAATATCAGCAGCAATTGGCAAACTTGATTTGATATAACTTGATTTCATTTCTTAATATCAACAGCAAATGCCATATCTAATCCTCTGGTTTTTGTTTTGGAGGCCTTTTCTATTAAGGATGTTTTATTTGTTTATTTATTTTCTGTTTGATGTTTTTCTTTGACAATAAAGAAATAACGTAATTCTCAATCTCCTTTCCAGTTCGCCCCTCTGCGTATTCAGATTTAATTTCAATTGCAATCAGTGAGTAATCAATTGATGTGTAATGGTTCTTTATTTGTTTATTTCTTTCTGCTTTCAGATTATTTGCTAACATATAGAGACTGTGCAACGGGCAGAGTGTGCATCACTGCTATGGAGCGATACTCCTAAGGTAACCTGCTTCCTTGAATTTTTGCTTTCATTATGTACTATTTCGGTATTCTGCACTCCTTTCTGCATATCATTCCTCCAGAGTTACAGATTTTGTAGTTTCTCCCCTGTATTGTCATCTTATGTTTTATCAATACAGCTTATGTTTTATCATTCCGAGATTGCAGGGGTTTTTTGTCTACATATTTAGTCAAATAGCGTTCCAGATTTGCTATTGAACAGCCGAACAAAATACAGGAAAGATAAAGACCTTAGAATATGTAAAACACTCTCTCTAATATAAGAATGTTCTGTATTTTCTACTAAAACTTTTCAGAAATTATTCTAAATTTCTTCCTAAATCGCCATGAGGATTAGGCTAGCGTGTGATTCTTCAACAAAATCAATCATAATGAAACATAATCTCAAAACTCCAGGCAAACAAACACTTCGGTGCGCTCCATTTTTTGGCGTTTTTACAATCTTCAAACTCTGGTTGATTCTAAACTCAGAAATTGCATTTTGGATGTCCTCAAATAAAATTTATTCAGGTAAGGTAAATTGGAACTGGGTTTATGAGCATTATATGTAAGACGGGAGCAGGGTTAGCCAAAGTTATACAGAGATTACCTTCTTTCACACTTCGTCCATATTCCTTCAGAAGCCATTTCCTCTATTAAATCATGCAATCTGAAAGAGAAAGCGAAAGCGTAAAGCCAAAATATAAAACGTAGAAAACCAAAACATAGAATCGTAAGAGGATTTTTTAATTTACGAATAAATTAGAGCATTGGTCTGACGTATACAATTTTCTGCTCATCAACATCTTTTCTTTCTACTGCGTTTCTCTACCTGACCGTCTCAATTTTATTTCCGAATCTTTTGCTTCCTCAGCCATGGCTGCATTGCCGTTGTCTACACAATTTTTTCAATGGAAATCTATAACAATATGGTGGAGCCATCGGGGCCAGGAATTGAACTTGAAACCTCTAACTCTCTTAAAACCCAAAGATTCGTCCAAACCACTCCCCCTCCATTTTGTTTTTTTAGCTGACGTGTACATGGGTGGAATGGGTGCGTCCGATGTGTTGGTTTATCTTATTAATATTTGCCTGCCAATATTAATGAGCACTGCAAGCCTGTTAGTCCTCCTCATCTGGTAAACCCTCGATGTCTAAATTGAATGGAAAACCGCTTGCTCGTTCGGATACTCCCACTGCTGGTTTGCTCGGAATTTGTCACGGGCTGTGGTTAAAGCTTCTGGTGAATTAGGTGTACCCATATAATATAATACTTCGTTTCATTTTAGCTGACGTGTAGCGTGGACTTACGTTGTATGGGTTTGTTAGTTTATTTTTTTGAAGTGTACAGTGGGACCCGGTTACAATTCACTTGTTCCAACCATGTATAGTTAAGTGTGGAAGGTTTATTATTTTCTCTGACATGAATGGTGGGATCCTGGTCACCACACAGGTGTTAATCCAATGGCTCAGGCATGGTTCAAGATACATGTTCAGACTTCCCGCTAATTTTCAGTGGCAGCTTACAAACTCAAGTTATATTCTTAAAATATAATCTTCTTTTAATCAAATTTACTTTGTATTAATGGTTGCTAATTTGTATTAATCTTCTTTTAATCAGATTTATTTTGTTTTTTGTATTAATGCAATGTAGGTTGTTGGTCTGTTATTTACTTTGTTAGTAGAAAAGTACAATGAGTTAAATTTTTAAGATTTAATTATTTTTTAATCAAATACAAAATAACTAAAATATGAAAAGTCATTATCATTTTATTATTAAAAGTAATTGGAGTTTATTGAAAAATTACATTTATATTAATATATGAGAAATTAATATTAACGATGAAATATATAT